>JAZAVJ010000083.1:0-147004 GCA_037954315.1 Neonectria punicea
CTCGTCATCCGCATCAACAACCGCCAAAAAGGCCTCCCGACGACCTCCCACGCGACCACTCCATCGTTGATCGATCAAGTCCCCGTCTTGCGCCTGTTCGCTTCCTACTCTCGCTACTATCAACACTATAAGCACTATTTCATCTCGCTTCAATATCATTCCTATTACGGAACTCCCTCTCCCTGACCCATTCTGGGCCCGAGTCCATAACCCCGGCAATCTTGAAACCCTCCTTCATCAACGAGCCCGAGCTCTAGCCCAGCAACAGCAGCAACCACCGAGCCTGCATAGCCCGCTTACCGCCTGCCGAACATATACAACGACGACGCGCAAGACAACTTTGCCCGGCGGCGATAGACTAGACAAATCAACCTTCAACCAAATCCACGCCAGACCCGACGACTCCAGACCATCGGGCGAGTCGACAGTGTCCTCTCGTCCACACCACGCAGCCCTTGTCCTCCTGCCATGCGACAATGATTCGCGCTCACGACCTCAATATCGTCATCCCTAGTCCCGAGTCGCCCCCAGGGATGACGGCCTCCAAGAGCTCCAAATCTTCCTCTTTCCAGTCCTTCAACAGCGACGATGGCAGCGTTCTGGCCGACGTTGGCCACTTTGAAGACATTGGTCTTGATGACGACAATGATACTGTGACCCTCAAGAGCCCATCTGAGACCAGCATTCGCGCCCTATCCGCGAAGGCGCCCTCCGGTCGAACCCTCGCATCCGGCCGCACCGCTTCCAAGGCTCGTCCGCCTTTTCCCTCCATCCAGACCAATGTCTACTCCTCCAACCCTCGGAGCACCAATCTCAGCGCACTGACTGAGCCTCTCTCCGCTACTCGCCCTAAGATTTTGACGAGCCCTTCCACTGGGTCCCTCCCCTTTCCGCGGCGACGAACTCCCAGCCCTGGAGGACTCTCACTCAATCCGAGGGGTCCGAGTCTTCCCGCCAAACCCCGACGCGGCAGCTGGCAGACGAGCCGCGATCGCAAGTCATTCACCGACCTCGAACGTGAGTGCGACGAAGACGACGGTGATGATATTCCTGACGGGTTGGTCCTGGACAATGTTCCCATTTCCCCCCGACCCCCACAGGAGCGTTCTCCCAGCAGAACTCACTCCATTTCGCCCTCTCCCGACCGGGCCCCCAAAGAACGTGTCCGAAGCGTCGGCAATGGAACTCCGGCCGTCGCCCAGGCCCAGGGATCACTCCGATCTCCCGCATGGAAGAACGACGCCCCTCCTCGGAGTCCTCTTAAGCCTCGCGCGCACAGCTGGAATGCCGCCTTGTCAGAACTCAATGCAGAAGCAAAGGCTCTGACGGAGAAACTAGAGGAGCACGCAGGCGAAATGGAAGAGCAACAGACGAAAGCCCGCCCTAACACTTGGAACGCTAGCCGGAGATCAGTGGACAGCTTCTACGACAAGAGGGAGCGAGTCAAGTCGACGCCAGAGCTTCCGCCACTCCGCAAGACCAATATCATGATTGATCCTCTCCCCGTCTCGAAGGAGAAAGAAGCTGTCCTGAGTCGTACCCGACCATCATGGCTGCCGCCTAAGGACCCAGCCGAGGAACGACGGCACCTGAAGGAATACCAGAAAATGATGGCGGCAAGTGCCAGATCCGAAGAACGCCGAGAAGCCACCCGAAAGGCAAAGGTCGAGGGGCGCGACGTCACCGCAGATAACCTTATGCACATTTGGGAACGGGATGTCATTCCCCGTTGGTCCGAGGCCATCCGAGAGCGCAGGACGAGAGAGCTGTGGTGGAAGGGCGTCGCGCCTCGAAGCAGAGGATTTGTGTGGTCGCGGGCGATTGGCAACGAATTAGGCCTCACTGAAACGTCATTTGAGGCAGCACTAGCAAGAGCGAAGGAGGTGGACGCACGGGTTAAAGACGACAAAGGTGACGCAGACGACGTCAGGAAAGCTAAGTGGTTCCAGGAGATTCGCAAAGACGCCTCCGAGCGAACCTGGAAGGACCTGCGCATCTTTGAGGTCAGCGGCCCGCTGAACCAGAGTTTGGTCGACGTGCTGAGCGCGTATGCCATGTACCGGAGCGACATTGGCTACGTCCCGGGCTGCAACGTGAGTAGAAACAAACCTGCCCGGGAAATACTTGAAGCTAACGAACCGCCAGACCATAGCAGCTTTGCTCCTCCTGAATCTGCCCAACCCCGCGTCAGCGTTTATTGCCCTCTCCAACGTTCTCAACCGACCCTTGCCGTTGTCTTTTTACGCGGCCGACCCCGGTGCCCAATCATCGGCTTGCAACCTGGTTCTACAAACCCTTACGCTCAAATCCGGCACTCTACACGATCACCTCACCAAGAATGTCGACCAGGCGACTTTAGAAAGATACCTGGGAGATATATTCACCAGCATGTTCACCGCGCAGCTCGCGATCGACGAGGCCGCAAGGCTTTGGGACGTGTATGTGTTCGAAGGCGACGGCCTCATGGTTCGCGCTGCTGTGGCCTTTTTGCTGAGCAGAGAAATGACTTTGCTGGGGACCAAGACGGCAGAGGAAGTGAAGGCTGTCCTCTCGGTGCAGAACGCCAGCGTGGCGTCTGCGAGACCAGTGGGTGAAGTTGGCGCGGAGGACCGATTTATGATCTCGGTCCGGGAGGCCGGCAAGGCCTAGTCTCGTTGCATCAGAGCAACGACAGTGGATGAATGACGTTGGATACATAGGGGTCAGTATTTACACTCCGTCGGGACTGACATGTATATTTTGGTATAGATGGGGACATATATGGCTCCATTTCGCGGCGTTTGACACAAGGGGCGCCATACTGGGAATATTGGGAGAGTGCTTGAATGGGACAGCGAGGAGGAGACGGAACATGTTGATTAACTTCTTAATCGTCGATTGCATCCAGAGAAAGGGTGGACGACCTCTTTGAATCAAATTTTGGATTCTGACTCAACCGTGGATGAGAGAAGACACTACCATGCTTTGATACTACCAGTTTAAGATTGGAGTGTTACGAGCTAACCAACTACGTAGAGATGACGATGGCTTGAGAGGATAATTAACTGAAGAGTAGCGTGAAACATGAGATGAGGTGTCTCAGCCTTGTCTTGCGGCATCATCACCAACTTGGCAACGCTCGATATGACTACGCGAGGATTGACCTATTGGATGGTTGCAATTTCGTACCTCGTACTCTGTTCTTCGTACACAAGTACGAATACGTGTATGTCATCTGTGCCCGTGGACAGCCCTAAATAAGGCAACCCCGGCAGTGGAGGATTCCGAATTGTGCATCGATCTCTGAAATATGGGCTTCAGTGTCGTCCCAAGTCCATGCAAGGGTATCACGTGACGGTTGTCAAACTTGGAACCCCGCCAACCCAGTGCAGCGGTGCTCGAGCTTGGAGAAGCAGACAAAAAGAATCAACCACCACGGCCGTTGCCAACATTCTCTCTCCACCGAACCCCGCCGAGACGGAGGACGGGAGACGGAGACACAGCCGGAGCCGGAGCCGGCGCCGGGAAACACTCTCAACGGGCTCAAGATGCCTTCCGGGTACAAACATGGCGACACGCCCAAAAAGGCCATGGTCCGCGGCACCATCTCCTACCTCGAATCGCAGGGCCTGCCGGTCAACAAGTCGGCCATCTTTCGTCACTTTGACCTCTCGCGGTCGCAGGGCTACGCGGCGCTGAACATCCCCGCCTCCAAGCGCAACGACCCGGAGTGGGAGGAGACGCGCGGGCGGCCCAGCAAGATCTCCGACGACGACCAGCTCAAGATGGAGAGCATCCTCTGGGACGCCCGCTACGAGGACGTCAACCTCAACTGGAGCGGGCTCGCCAAGGAGGCCGGCGTGCAGATGGAGTGCAACCCGCGCACGTTGCACCGCACCATGGGCACGCTGAGCTACCGTCGCTGTCTGGGCTGCGCGCGCTGTTGGATGCACAAGAAGGCCCGCGAGAAGCGTGCCGAGTATGCCCGTCGCATGCTCGACATTTACCCGCAGCCGCAGGACTGGCGTCGCGTGCGCTTTAGCAGCGAGCTGCACTTTGGCTTCGGGCTGGACGGCAAGATGCGTCTGATGCCGCGGCCTGGCGAGAAGTTCTGTGCCGGCTGCGCTGCGCTCCCCGACACGGCCTGGCCGCGCGACGTCAAGCGGGTGCACGTCTGGGCCGCGGTGGGCTACGGCTTCAAGAGCGAGCTGGTCTTCTACGACGAGTCGACCAGCCCCAACGGCACGGGGGTCATGACGATGCCCGAGTACCGCGACCGGGTGCTGGACAAGGCGGTGCGGCCGTGGCTGGCGGCGGCAGCGGCGGGCACGCAGGGCTTCGTGATGGAAGAGGACGCCGACGCCTTCGCGCACGGCAGCGCGAGCAAGGTCAACCTGGTGCAGCAGTGGAAGGAGGACCACGGGCTGCGGTGCCACTTCACCTGCGGCGACAGCCCGGACCTGAGCCCGCTGGACTCGCTGTGGCCGCCGCGCAAGCAGTGGACCGTGGCCGAGCCGCCCAAGGACTGGGAGGACGAGACGCTGCGACGCATGGTGCGCGAGGCCTGGGCCGCGCTGGACCAGGAGCGCGTCAACATGTGGGTGGACTTTATGCCGCAGCGGCTGAGGCAGGTTGTCGATACCGAGGGGAGGATGGTTTCGTGGTGAGACGGGAGGGGATTGGAGCGACGGTTGTGCTTTGGGAAGCTTGGCGTTTGGGGATGGTCATCTTTGGATTGTTGGGTGTGATGTGTCTTTGGGTCGTGTCGTTAATTATATCCCCCTCTTCTTATTTCTGCGATATAGAACATCTTTGCACTTTCAAGCTTATATCTGAAGTTCTAAACTGTGTGTAGGAGGTCGTCGTGGACTATGGCCGCAACTCTCAGTACATCCCACGCACGCCGTGCCAATGCACAGTAAACGAATCCATACAAGGTGAATTCCTTCATACCCTGATTTCCTCGTCTTAACACCGTTCGACCTCAGGATCTTTGATTCATAGAGCCCCGGTTTTTAAGAGCTTCATGTTTGCGTGGGTAGCCCGGCAACCCGCACGCTTAGGTTCACTGACTGCTGGTGACCACCTAGGTTGAAGTGTCCAGTTGCACAACACCGACATCAACAGGCGCTTCGGCCTTTGCTCTCACAACACTTCTTTCCATGCCGACCAGGGACCTTCTTCACGTCTTCTGATATCCCGGCACTGCATCTTGAGTTGCGGTCAGCCTTCACACCAAAACAACACCTCTTCCCATGCCAACCTACCTACACTAGGCAGAAACGTGTTCGGCGGTCCAGGGCCAAGCAAGCCATCTACTAAAAGAGGCATGCTCGCTACTCAACCGAGCAACCCGCCTGCCTCTATAGTCACGCTCGGTGGCCGACCCAGCAACCAGACTTCCGGTAGACGCATCCTCAGTAAACGACCTACTGGTCCGCCCGACGTTGGAGGCCTTTTTGGTCATCGACGAGGGGATCCTTCAGCTAAAGCTACCATTGGAAAGCCCAAGGCGCCAACGGGCCTTTTTGAGTGGCGGGAAGCGAGCGAGGATTCCAAGTACGGCCGACCAAGTCAAAGTCCTCTCGCTTCTGGGCTTCTTGTTCGACCTCGCAATCTAAGTGGTTTATCTTTTGGGTCTCCTGCTCCCCCGACTCTTTTTTCCTCAAGGCCACCTCCTCCTCCAACGAGTCAATCTGCATTCTCTTCCGGGCCGAGCGAGACGCAGCCGACATCCTCACTCCTTGGATCGCAGCCCCCAAGAGCAGACACCCCTTTTGTGCCGTCGACTGTCATCTTCACGGCCGCCAACACCTTTCCATCCAAACCTCGGGGTCTCTCTGCCGAGAAGCTTGAGCGCATCCAAGACCTGAAAGACCTCAGCCTCAGCCTGCCTGCGGATCGACATCTTCGGGGGAAGCGCGGGTGGCCGAGCTGGAAGCAATACGTCCTCGCCAGCCTCGTCGGCGTGGGCTGCTTCAGGGGGGTTGTCTTGACGGACGCGGGGGAGGCCAAGTTACTGGCGCAAATGCACGGCATCCTGGGGAGTTCGGCCGTTGGGATTGTGTTGCCGTATTACACGGGTTCCGAGTCTTTGAAGGCGCTGTTTAACCGCTTTGACTGATGGGCTTCTGTGGAATCAACTTATTCGAAGGCAGAGGAGGGAATGAACTTGATGTATATATGTAGAAGCAACTTCTTGGCACTCAAGTCCCATCACGTTGTTTTCTAGTGTTTATGACTGTTGAAGTGCCATGTTGTAGGACTTAGATCCAGAAACTCAGTAGTAAACGAGTAATTGACGTTGGCGTTGTGGTCTCGACAACTCGTGCTGTCGGTGTGGAGCCCAAGGTCGTGAGTGTGCTCCGTGGTAAGACTGGATATGCTTCTCACCTTTCTCTCAGATGAACCTCCAACCAAGTTGAACCCCAACAGCCCAACAGCCCAACAGCCGCAGACGGTTGTCTGCCACTCGAGGGTGCAGCCCTGCACTGACTCACTGATATGCGGAAGACCTATGCCCATTCGCTCCGATCCCGAGTTTCTCCTTCGCAACTCGCATCTCCGCATCCTCTTCCTTGACTGATCACTGCTACACAACCACATCTGATCTGAACCCCGATTCCCTTTGCACTCACTCGTTCACAGCCCTTTGCTCACCCGGGATGAAAACCCCCAAGCCGAAGAGGCGGCCTAGGTCACAGGATTCGATCGAGTTCAACCACCGGCCCTTCTCCGACTTTCAGAGCTCACCTGTCCCCAGCCGAGAGCTGTCCACCTTTTCGTGGGTTGACGATGCCCTTGCTCTGACACCGGAATCACCTACCAAGCACCGCTCCACCAACCACCCTATCCCCAGAATGTCTGAATTGGTCGACGCAAGCTCACCAGTTCGAGGCCAAGTTTCTCCAAGTGAGACCGGGGGCCTCATGACCCGGTTCGTGCAGATTCGCAATGAGATGAACTCAGCTCCGCTGCCGATGCGACCGCTTGTCAAGGCCACAGGAGCCCACGACGATAGTTTGGCCCGTTCCCAGGGTCAGTATCGAGATCCTTCTTTGAGACGAGGCAGTGGTATGTCTGTCCAGACACCAGAGGGTTTGCGGAAGGACATCGACAAAAGACAGAAGGACGGGACTTGGCCGAATCCTCAAGCCCAGGAAGAGGCGACCGTTACAGGATCTTCAAGCTCTCAAGACAAACCCGTCGAGGTTGATGGACCCAGCGATGCGAATGTCCAGACTCAGGCGAATGCCACCAAGGCCTCTCTTCCCAAGATCACAGATGTTCGTTCTCTACATCACCGCTTGAACTTCCGTTAGCTAACATGGCGCCCAGTGGGATGATGTTCCACATCGATTTCGACGAGGAGATGTCCCGCCTCTCATACGCATCCGTGGACCGATAGCACTCTTCGGGTTTCAACTCTCCTTCTCCGAAAAGACCCACGTCCTCGATGTGTGCTACAGTCTGCGGACAGTCTATCTCGGCCTCCCGAGACAGATAACTCAGAGCGAGGAGGAGTTCTGGGTGGAAGTCCTCGCACGACTCGAGCCCACATCCGGTTCAAGATACAGATTTCGCAACTGGGAAACGCTGCAGAGCAATGTGAACTTCTGGTGCGACGTGCGCCGAATGGAACTGAGAGCGGGCAACTTGTCCCCTCCCAAGGACTTCCGCCGAGACCTGGACCTGGCAATCGATGAATGGAACCGGGTCTGGCTTGATCGGTTCTGCTCCGTTAACCGTGGATGCTTCGCGGCCACAATTTGGCCGGACATGGAGGACAAGGTCCTTTCACTCGTGCGGTCGGAGCTCTTCGATTGGACAAACACCGTTCTCCAGAAGCGCCGCGAGGAACTCGAGACACTGGCCCGCCCAAAGCTACTCCCGGGCAACAGCAATCTTGAGGAATACAGCCGATTCGTCGGGCTGCTGGAGTGCACAATCAAATCGGGTGGCCGCAATTCCTTCGAGATTCGAGAGGCGGAGGCTATCATGTCTTTCGTGACTGACCTTCAGCCGCGTTTAAGGAAAGTCCTTCACCAGCACCTGAATCCTGGCACCGCCAACCAAGAGGCTGAAGACTCCGCTGTGGGCCTGGAAACCATCGACGAAGATAGTGAATCTGATGAGAGCCAGAGTGACGAAGTCTTGCCTTCGATCGAAACTCCGGTTACTTCACCTCAAACCTTGGCGAGACCCCGTGCCCATGAGAAGCAGTCCTTGCAATCAGAGACGAGCACGAAGCAGCCAAGTCCGCCACCTGACGAGGGAAGTGGTCGACTGACCAAAAAACGCAAGGCTTCCCAGGAGGCTCTCCCAAAGACACTTCCAAAACGTCTTTCAGTATCTCTCCCAAAATCTCCATCGGTGTCTCTCCCAGAGCCTCTCCCGGAGCCTCTCCCGGAGCTTCGGCCGGTGGCACAGCATACTCCCTCCCAGCAACAGCGTCCCGATCTTATGTCCCAACCCCATATCGATTCTCTTAGATTGGACAGCCCTCTGTCAGTTTCAAGTTCGTCTTCTTTCTTGCCCCTTAGTGAGCTTCTAAAATGCAGCTTAGCGTCTGATCCGACGACGCCTAATTCCTCTGGACCAAGTTCCCTCAACTCGACACCACTTGAGTTGAAGGCCAAGTCACCTGTTCGCGACGGGGGCGAATGCGCAACCGCACTTAAGAAGGAGAATGAGTTGACACACGACATGGAACCACCAGAGGGGACGGAAGCGACACAGGCTCGGGGAGTCTCTCAGGAGGCTAAGATCACACCAACTGGCCCACGTCAACAGTATTCGCTTCAGACGCCTCAGCGGCCCAACCAAGGCAGACCATGGGGCTATGGAAATCCCAGAAACAGCCAGCACTCAAGGGGCAGATCCTCTTGGAACAACAGACACAATAGATACAACAACAACAACCCTGGGCGACGGGAGTGGCACGGCCGGTCCAACTCATCCAGGTCGTCACAATTCAGTCGGGGCGGAACATTCCGAGGAAACACACGACCTTCTCTCCAGAACAACAGGAACACCGAACACCGAAACGAAGACTCCTCTCCGCTTCGATTTCGGGAGAGTACGGCAGACTTTCGGGCCATGGCGCCCGGGTCGCGCGAGGTCATGATGTTCCGCGCCCTCAAGACGGTTATTCAAAACACTCGTCGGGAATAGTTCGTCATTGTGGCCTGTTGCTGGGGGATTTGCAACAACCTTGGAGGGATAAAATGGAGGTAATGGGTGACTTGTATTGGATGAATGGTCGCGTCGCGCAGAACCGGTTGGTCTCTGACGCTGTAAGAAGTACGAATACGGCACGTTAATAGTTGTCTTGCTTTCTAATGTCGCTCTGAGGATTTGCCCCAACAAAAGCTTCTGGGCCGGAGATGAGGAAGGAACTTGGACCCTGCTTCCAAGAACCTACCAGGTAGCTAGCAACGAATAGCACAGTGAGCTCAGTTTCGAGCCATGTATGAAGCTGTGATAAGAGGAAATTCTAAAAACAAAGGATGCTGTATGTTGTTGAGAAGGTCGAACCACCATCAGCCGACTCGGAAGCGGCTCTGCGAACGAACGGCCGGGTAGGAGCCAGGGTTCAGCAGAAGATGGAAGGCGGGGTGGATCTCGGAGCGCCGTAGCGGAGAAGGAGCGGCCGGTGCGGTGGGTGGGAGGGAAGGAGGGCCTGAGGAGGGGAAAACTGGAGATGGAGACACGTGGGGCCAAGAAAGAAAAGAAGGAGCTGCTTGGGGGGGAGCACGGTACACCTGCCTGTAATGCTGTTTAAACAACCCGGCCAGGCGGCAAATCTCCTTTTCCCCAAATGCCCCGTGGCCAATGGCAAACAACGGCCAATCAACGACGGCGAGTTTTGGAATGATAAGAGCGGCACGAACCTAGAGCAAGGTATTCTAAATTAGCATGCCGTGTTGCAACTCTGTTCCACCTCCGGAAGGCCTCGTACACTACTACGGTGTGAGGAGGCCCGTACAGTTCGCTCGGGCCTTGGGCGTGCCACGTACAGTGCCCTGGACCCGTGCTGGCACGATGCTGGAGTGCTCTGGACGACCAGGAGGCGGCATGTAAGACAGTGTTCTGCACAAAAGGGAACTGTATGATAGGCCATCGGGCGGCCGCCGGTATCAAAAGCCTTGCTCCATCTTTTTTTTCTCCCCCCTCCTCGGAACCCTTGGGCCGTGGACGCGCCAAGGCAAAGCGCCCCGCTCAACAAAATTCCCAACAGAAAAAAAATAGGTCGGAGGAACTGCAGGCGAATCTCAGGGACCCTGACGGGAGGTGCCCGATCTGGATGGAACGTCTTGCGGTAACCGGGTACGTACCCCCACATTTCGCTTGCCCGCCAACTCCCATCGCGATACTGTAGTACACTTCGACGCTTGTCTCGACCACGCCAAAAACAGGGCACGGGAGCCGTCCAATTGATGGAAAGGCGAAAGGGAGGGGAGGGGAATGGAGAGCACCTCGGCATGTTTTTCGCTTTTCCTGACATGTGGTGGTGACATCTGTTGGCCTTGGCTGCTTTCCCCTCCTCTGACACTCACTCTCACTCTCACGCTCACTCAGCTCGTGCTTGTCTCGGCCCTGGTCATGGTGATGCTATGCTGCTGCTTGACCGGAGACGGGAGGCAGCCGTGCGGTCAGGAAGTGCAACCTCATCCTTCAGCGAGAGGAGCATATGACCAAGGGATGTAACTACGCATGCGTTGTGGTGAGGATGTGTCGGGCTCCGGCGGCACATCCGTCTCAGTACTTACAGCACAGTACAGTACAGTACAGTACGAAGTACAAGCTGCTCTGTGCTCTGCCACATGGGAATTGCGATGGGCGTCGAGGAATCTCATCCACCGATCTAGCATCCCTCATCAGAGACAAAGAGTGCAAATGGGCTTCATGGCATTTCATCACGAGTCCCCTCCTTGGCTTCATCCTCAACTTCCCCCAGCTGCGTGACAGAGCCACAGAGCCAATAATCTCAACCGCAATTCGCCTCGGTCACGAACAGCAAGGACAACCGACTCCCCATGGCTTGGGCCTGGGCTTCTAGACATGGGTTCTGGACGGGCTTGGACCTCCTGTCCCGCAGCTGCCCCTCCTCTCCTCGTCCGCCTCCGACTTGCCCCGTTCGTCGTCGAGTAAAAGTTGATTCACATGTCGATGATCTCCAGCCCTAGCCACGCAGCCACGGCCCACGCAGGGCGACTCGGAGCCGCTTGGCAACCAACTGGAGACGCCCACAGTTCAAAGGGGGGGGGGGGGGGAAGGGCGACGACACGGGCCAATCTGGTGCGTTGTTGGCATCCCGTCCCGGCCACTTGCTCTGCCGCCTCGGGCATCTCCACACGAAAAAGCGTAAGTAAGGGCAGGGCGGTGAGGCGTGTCGGCGTGCTGCTGAAAAGCTGACGGGTGGAATGCAGTGGTGCAGGAAGACGGCGGACAAGGTACGGTACAGCTTTGTACAGGTACTCGCTCGTGCGTCTTCCAATGGATGACGATGCCAGGCAAGGCGGCGCAACGTCGAGGTTCCCTGATCTACAAAAGACCGACGGGGAACTCCTCGGCAATGTCCCAGAGCATCGTGCCACCTGCCTCCCACTTGCAGCATGTTGTTTGTTGGTGCTTGTCTGGGGGAGGGGGTGTAAGACGTACCCGCTGCCGGCATATCTTACACGAGCAAGGTCGTTGAAAGAGGGTGGGACGAAGACTGGACAGCAATCCAACAAACTCGGGATGAGAAGGGGCATGAATACGAATACTAACTGACTGGCTGGCTAGCAGCTCAGGCTACAGCAGTCTGTAGGTATGTAGGTATGTATGTATGTATGTATGTATGTACGGGATTGTGCCGGGATTCCCACCAAGGAAGGATTGCAGGTCTCATGCGGAACAGACAAACAGACAGACAGCGGGCGGCAACTCGAGTTACCTTGCTGTACGAATACCACCATTCACACATGTACGGTCTCCGTCCCTCCGCAGGGCGGGCTCGTCGCGTCGTTGCTCTTGGCTGTGAAACATGGCCGGCTTCCCCGTCAGACGCCGGGGCTGGGCTGGGCCGCTGGGGCCAACTCTACTGGGCCGGCCTGCAGTTTCCAGAAAAGCCATTGATTGCCACTGGGGGGGGGGGGGGGCCAAACCCCGTTTTCTAGCGTGGCTGCCGGGATTTTCTCTTGTCCTTTTTTTTTTTCTTCCCCTTGGCCTGCTTGCTGGGGGTTGTTTCTTTCGTCGGTAGGAAGTGGTGGTGTTTTTTTTGCTGGTCGTTGCCGTAACGGGGTGTCTTCCTTTCGAGCGGCGTGTGCACGCCCCCTGGCCCACCGTAAATGTTCCAAGGGAAAGAAGGGAAAAAGGACTTGGAGACGGAGTAACTTACAGCAAAATAGTCGATCAACAAGATGTTGAGTAAGTAGTAGGTATCGTAGGTCTTGCATTGCATTTGTTGTTGTTCCCGGTCGATTCGAAACCTGCGTCAAAGGTAGGTAGGTAAAGGCAGGTACGGGGGTTTTCGGTCTCGGTTCCAGGGCGTGTCCTCTCCCGCTGTCCACTATCGGCTCCCCGTGGCGGCGGCCCTGTCTTGCTGGGCCTTGGCTCCACGGCACCCCCAACAAAACATTGCCGAGAGAGAAATCGCATAATAGCTCCCGCTCTCCACTCAAAACAGCCTCCCTTCCGCTCTCACCCAGCGCTCCGATTCCCTCCCTCCTTGTTCTCTCCTCGGCTTGCACCTCTGCTCTGCTCTGCTGTGCTGTGCGTGACCTTGACTTGACCTCTCTCAAGGGCCAATTGACCTGTCGTCAACCCCATCTCGACATCTCAGCACACCTCGACATCCTCACATCTTGTCCTCACCTTCACATCTCCTCCCCCATCATGGCCTCCATCTCCACCTCGGCCGCTCCCCCCGGCCAGAAGCCTGCCCAGCGCCGCTCCGTCGCCCGCTCGCCCACGGCCACCGACTCGGAGGAGTCGGCCGCCGTCTCGCCGTCCAACTCTCCCCACCACTCGGCCTCGTCCACCTCGCTCTCGTCGCTCGCCTCGGAAGCCCCCGCCAAGCCCGCCGCCAGCAACTACGGCCGTCTCTTCGACACGTACGGCAACGAGTTCACGCCCCCCGACTTCACCATCAAGGACATCCACGATGCCATCCCCAAGCACTGCTTCAAGCGCTCCGCCTTCAAGGGCTACCTCTACATCCTCCGCGACGCCCTCTGCCTCGCCACCACCTTCACCGTCTACTACAACTTCGTGACTCCCGAGTACATCCCCTCCACGCCCGCCCGCGCTGCGCTCTGGGCCTTGTACACCGTCCTCCAGGGTCTCTTCGGCACTGGCCTCTGGGTCATTGCCCACGAGTGCGGTCACGGCGCCTTCTCCGACTCTCGCCTCGTCAACGACGTGACCGGCTGGGTCCTGCACTCGTCGCTGCTCGTCCCCTACTTCAGCTGGCAGATCTCCCACCGCAAGCACCACAAGGCCACCGGCAACATGGAGCGCGACATGGTCTTCGTCCCCCGCACCCGCGAGCAGCAGGCCTCCCGCCTCGGCAAGTTCGTCCACGAGCTGTCGGAGCTGACCGAGGAGACTCCCCTCTTCACCCTCACCATGCTCATCATGCAGCAGCTCGTTGGCTGGCCCAACTACCTCCTGACCAACGTCACCGGCCACAACTACCACGAGCGCCAGCGTGAGGGCCGTGGCAAGGGCAAGAAGAACGGTCTCGGCGGCGGTGTCAACCACTTCGACCCCCGCAGCCCTCTGTACGAGAACCGGGATGCGAAGCTCATCGTCCTCAGCGACATCGGCATCGGCTTGACCATGACTGCTCTCTTCTTCCTCACCCAGTCCTTTGGCTTCAAGAACATGCTCGTCTGGTACTTCCTGCCCTACCTCTGGGTCAACCACTGGCTTGGTAAGTCTCCAATCTGATCCGAGAGTTGTCGTCGCGCAGTTACTGACCCGTGCAATGCAGTTGCCATCACCTTCCTCCAGCACACCGACCCCACGCTTCCTCACTACACCGGCGACGAGTGGAACTTTGTTCGTGGCGCCGCTGCCACCATCGATCGCGAGATGGGCTTCATCGGCCGACACCTTCTCCACGGCATCATCGAGACGCACGTCCTGCACCACTATGTCAGCTCCATTCCCTTCTACAACGCCGACGAGGCTACCGACGCGATCCGCCCCGTCATGGGCAAGCACTACCGCGCCGACGTCAAGGACGGCCCCATCGGCTTCATCCGGGCCATGTATACCAGCGCCCGCATGTGCCAGTGGGTCGAGCCCAGCGCCGAGGCCGAGGGTGCCGGCAAGGGCATTCTCTTCTTCCGCAACCGCAACGGCCTGGGCACCAAGCCCGCCGTTCTCAAGAAGGCCGAGTAAAGGGTCGAAAATCGCATGGCCATGGTTCGAAAAGCATGAGCTCGATGAATGGAAACGGACGGTATTTTGCAGGTGTTGTCAGCGTTGATTGTTCCGTTTGGTCGCGGGAATCGGTCGGGTCAGGCGACTATAGGTCGGTCTCGCCATGGTGAATGCAATGCGAGAGGTATTCTTTCTGCTAGGATCCCGCGAGGACGGGGGCCAAGGGCCACAGAGGAGAAGGACGGAAACCAGAGTGAAACAAACGGATGGATGAAAAATCTCGACGAGAATCCAGATCCAAAGATCAGAGATGACAGATCAGGTTTCAAGATCAAGACACGACTAGATGATAGAGCAGATAGATGGACCTGACGATAATCCAGACTTCTTCGACCAACAAATGCCTGCTGCGACTGAAATGATGTCTTGAGGGAAAGAGAACAGGAGAGCGAAAGAGGGGATCGCGACAAGCGGTGCAAGCGAGAAGCGAGGGGGGGCCGAGCGAGGGTCATATGCCTGCTTCTTGCTTACTGTCCATCCCCATCCCATCATCCTAGTCGTTTGTACGGAAGATCCGGAGGGAACTTGCGATGAATGCGGGGAAGCTGTCCGTGCTGCTGGCTTCGCGAACGAATGACAGCCCCGCCAAGTGGTCTCGTGCAACCCAGCGCGTCTCATTGTCCTGTCAAGATGGAGGGATGTGTAATAATGACGACGAATTACGCGCGACTTGAGGGTTTGTTCAACCGGGTTTTTCAACGACATGCGACGATGGCCCTGGGATGCGTGTTTGTAACAGTGGGGGATTGTGGATTTTCAGGTTCGGCCAATTTACTTGTCCAGGGATGGATACGGATAGAGACGGATGGATACAAAGACGACCAAGGTGTCCTTCTCAAATAGGCGATAATTATAATTGGGGATGTTATGCCCATGCGGAATCTCCAAGTGGTGTCGCTAAAGAGATGTACCTGTGTTGGTGTGTCTTTTTGTTACCATTGAGTGTACCGATGAGTGTTGAGCCCAATCGTGTTTCATGCTTACCTATTCAACTTCAAGTGAGCGAGCTCAAATTCCATAACATATGTCAAGACCATCCCAAACAAGGTCAGTTGGCCCCCGGATTGTTATCTCAACAATGGCAATTCATTCACTACTTACTGTTGGATTTAATTCCCGTCACTGTCCCGCGCGCTTGGCGTCTTGCCTCAGGTGGATGCTGGCTACCCTAGACATGCCCCGCGATCCGCCCGCGAGAAGCCATGCACGCAGTCCAGCGACCATTATTTTTGTATATCCTGAGGTAGATTAAGGTAAAGCAAGTTTAGTCAGATATTTAGGGTCAAGTACATAGACGTAATGCAGTAGACAAGCATGTCTAAGATATCTGTCAGGCCATAATGCTCCCTCCCCATCATGTAGCGATGAAGCACGACCAAATCTTCGAAGCGGGCATCGTGATTCATAGCACATCACCTTCATCGCAACAATCCAAGGGTTTAAAGGCAATCCGCACGGACTATTTTCTGGCATTCATAAGTGTTAGATACTCTGACCTGTCCAAACTGTGACATGGACATCTCAGCAGTTGCTATTCTGCTGCTTCTGACGAGTTCTAGCACATCCCGTAGGCTTCTTCAAGGGACAGAATTTGATACAGCACCTGGAGCTGGGAATTCGGGGTTACTCCTGAATTGTTCCATATTTGCTTTCGAATCTGGGTCGTTTGTCGTAAATGTACGTGGATAACGACGGGAGACGCCCTTCGTGGTTTGGACTTTCTGGCCATGATCACATCAAAAAGATTTCTCAGCGGTCATCTGCTCACCCTTCTCCTCGATCTGGAGCAAGCTGCGTTACTCTAAGCTTGTGGGATGTATAAAATCGCCCATACCTGAACGGAACTTACTATACCCAAATAGGGGGGCTTTCTTCGGCTCATCGGCGCTCAAGATCTGAACAATGAAGCTCCCATCCAGAAATAGAAACCACTCTGCGTGCATAAAACTAGCCAAACTCTCAAATAAGGTGAGTACAATGCAGGCAGGACTGAAGCATAATTTCTAATGTCAGTGTTCACTCTCACACCATGAGCTCAGATGTGCTGGGGAAGCCTCCAATTCTGGTAGATCTCATGACGTCCACGATCAGGCGAATTAAGATCTCGAGTAAGTATCAGTCTACGCCCTCTACTTCCATGAATCCTCCCAGAAATGTACTAGCCCCTCCCCGGGAACTCTGTCTTCCGAGAGTGAGCAGATGGAGTGAGTGAGTGAGCGTATTTTGAGTTGACGCGAAGAAAAGCCGAACCACTTTAGGCAATGGGATAGGGAGCTTGCCAGGCTTGATTCTCAGGATGCTTTGCCCTATGGCGCTCCTGTCGATCCAGTGGTCCAGCTGATCGCCGTTGGTATTAGAGGTAGAAGTGCGCGGGGAGTTCATGCACTCAACTGGGATTTACAACCGTTGACGTCCAAGACCACAGAAAAGCATTGCCACTTGCATAGAGTTTAGGAAAAAGGAAGGATCGTTTGCCAAGCCCGCATAGCTTAGGATAACACATTTTGTCCGAAACCTTGACGCCTACTTGGGCTTGATGAGAAGAGTTGCAGAGCTTACAGTCTAAGAAGTAGAGTTTTGCGGCTGAGAAGCTGTTCGATTGGGGATCGCAACTCGGAAATAAGCTAATTGGAACCATTCTATGACACCGCATAAGTAAAAGGATTGTGAGTAACACGTCAGTTATACATGCATCAATTAAAGCTATTTTATGCAGGCAGTCTACAAAACTTTCCTGTGACGGTTGTGGTTACTGGGTAGTGCACATGCTCAAGATTTGGTCTTTAGACATCATTAGTGACTAATTTGTACCAGAGCTATTATAATTAGAGGCGGATGATCTGAGCGCACCGCGATGATCCGACCGAGTTCCTGCGATGGAGGTCTAGACCACGTTGAGATGTTGAAGCTGGAGCGCCAAGGGAGGCTGCCGTCGGTTCCGCTTCCGAGTCGAATCTAAACTAGCGGAGCCGTCAGACAAGGCGTCGGAAGGGTAGATCCGGGCCCTAAAAGCAGTAGCGAGCTTCGGCAAAAGCTTCCATTTCTCAGTGTCTCAGTTGAGGAGAGGCATTCGGCGAGCCCAAAGCAGTTGAGAGTAATGTAATCAGGCCGACTGAGACCAGGTTTTCACCAGGGCGTCTGATTGCCACTGTCCCTGGATAAAAAATGAAATAGAAGATGAAAAAGAAAGAGCGATGTCTCGGAACTTCTGGCCTGGTATGATTGAATAGCTAGGATTGAATACCCCGGGGGGGTGAGGGGTGGGCCAATGAGACAGTGGCTTGACCTCATGTTCTGGAGAGGCTGTCGTTGAGAGTCGTCGAAAACTGGATGACGAAGAGGGCGCTGAGAACTGTGAGAAGTTGTCTTCTGGATATGGATGTACGGGTATTGGAGTTGTAATGGCACCTGGGATCTATCCTTGGCTCAACACTGTCAACTCCCTGAGGACAGAGAATTTGCCCCTCAGGAGTCGTCTTCGTATGCGAGTGTTTGATTGTCAACCCGACAATCGAGATCCATGGCCGAATCCGTCTCCATGGTTGAGTTCAATTGAGAAAACCAGGTTCCTGGAGGAGGACACATGTCGCCACACCCAAGAAGCAGCGGACGGACATTCCTTCGATGTGGACCTTTGCCCAGGACGGACTTCCACGAGTGAGCGTCTGACGATCAACGATGTATCGGTATCAGTACCGGTGCAGTGGATGGTGGTTTAGATTCGATTAACGGTGGCGATCTGTTGCTTTCTCGTTGTGGGATGTAGATTTGTAGGACGGGTGCTGTCCGCGAGGACTGAGGAAGCCCATGCAAAAGTATTTCTGCACTTAGAGCATCCCAAAAAGCCAACATAGGCTCGCTATAAAGAGTATGGCACTTTAATGTTGTGATGAATATGAAATATATGAGGTCTTGGCTATGTATGCACCCATGATGAGTTCAATCAGACCCAAACGCATCTCAGTAAGACGGTCCTCGAAGAAAGTAGCGAGGCATACAAGAACAACCACTCGGCCTAGATGAAAACGCGTTGCGATATGCGAATCTGTAGGAATCCGGTGTACGAATCGGGGACAACAATGCTTGCTTTGATGGATTGCTTTGGGGTGATGTCTACGTTCTCGGCCATCAGCGTCATTGGATATTTGCACATTTAGCAATCAGCGCTGGGACAATCTCACCCGTGGCCAGGTATCGAGGCGCCCAATATCCTATTGTTGTGCTTATCCTATGGCGCAGTTCACCAAGTTACTTTTAGCTTGCCTAATGCTCACTGTTAATCTTCATACTCTCCACTCGGTTCAGCCGTGAGCTGCTTAGATCAGTAATACCGCCCCTTTACTCACTCACACCAGCAGCTGGCTCTCTCGCAGCATCAACACATGAATACTCAATTATAAGTATCCAGACATAGTGGTTGGCGTTGAGGCCTTGGCCAACCTGCGCTTCTAGTGGGGATTCCATGTGTTCCTCGACGAGAACTGCCCTGCCAACAGCCTGGTGACTGCGCTTTGGTCTCGGACTGCAGCTCATTTGTTTACAAACATGGCAGTGGTGGCGTGAGCAAGAACGCAATTTGAGAGCTCAGCTGCCGTTGCACTCCATTGACTTAAATGTGGCAAAGAGAGCTGCTCCGTTGAAAGCACGATAATGACCCCAGACAACCCTGATTGTACCTGTGGTGAGAGAAGACCCGCATCCAAAATCCCAGGAATGCTGCATTAGTCCGCAGTCTCCTCTCTTGACAAACAATCGCCCCATATCTGACTTTCGGTGGAGGGACTCCAGTTACTGGACCGGCCTAGAGCTTCTGTCGAATCATGAAGTAGGGTCCAGCGGGAAACGCGGCGAAAGCAATGCTTAATGGCTGCCATTACTGTATTATCACTGCGCTCTTGGAGGACAAGTGTAAAGTGCGCATAGATCACTTCAATGGCGATGTTGAATTCTAGAAACAATGATCGACAGTAACTGGTCACAGCATCCGGGACTACAATGGTACGCGTGTAAACGAAGTACCTTGGTCTGGGATCTAGGGTAGCATAGCTCCGGATCTCGATGAATGAGGAGCTACAAAACAATTACATCCAATATTTATTCCGTCACTCTCGAAAAGCATACAGTCCCATTTAGGAGATGCAGGTGAAAGCCAGTGAAAGCACGTACTCTCTCTCCGTTAGCCTGGCACTGGTGTAGGGTGTAGTCATATGTGTGAGAAGAGAGGCTCCCTCAGCGCTTACATAAGAGGTTCGATAAAGATACGCTGAGATATCGTGCAAAGTAATGCACTCTCTAGCAACCAAGACTCGTGCGGTCTGAGTAGTATGGAATTGTTACCCGTAGTCTAGCTGCTTGTGGCTGACGGCGGCCCCACTCCCCAGTCTCCCGCGATCGGGCCGGAAAAGGCATGGAACGGACCGGAAGAAAAAGCCACGTTCGGGATCGACAGTGATGAGGAGTGAGAGTTGGTGCGTCTGAACGTGGCGAATATTGGCTTAGAACCTATGTATGTTCTACTTCATTCGCGGCGCCGTCTGGCTGAAGATCGCTATATCTTTATTTGTGCCCGTGTGATGCAACTCAACTTTTGCCCAACTTGAGCTTGCCTCCCTAGAATACGTCGGCGAAGCCGGGAGATGGACCTGGCAGCCACAATCAAGGCTTGGATTGAGACTTGGTTCTGTGTCTATGATATATCTCAACATGGTTAAGACTTCACTGGTAGCAGGCCTGGGTCTACGCCTCGTCAGGCTGCGGTCGAATATGAGGGCGGCCGAAGGCTAGAAGACTTTTGTGGCCTTGCCTGGGGATAGACAGGGAAACTGGGAGCCCCTCCTGCCTTTGACTCCTCGTCTCTACAACAAGGTTGTCCCATTGTGGATTTGGATTTGGTCCAACGGTGAGTCAATGAGCACAAGACCAATGGTGGCTTTTGGTGATGGATGCCCTGATCTGAATTGAAGTCAACAATGTGCAGACAGTATGACGTGAGTGGAACTGCGCCGAGTGACAAGGCTGCAGCAATGTCATTTTCCAAAACCGAAACAAAACAACAGAAGGGGGAGGGGGAAGACGTCAGGGTGTCATTGACAGGGGTCAGTTGCTGGTGGTGTGAACCCAATCTGGGGGCGGCCTCTAAAGCATGCCAATTCTCCGAACCGGGCTCCATTCGATCCCACACGCCACAGCATCCTAGAGGAGCCGAGTGGTCTAGCCTCAAGTTGTGATGTCAACGCTTCCTACACGCCAATGGGCCAAAGAAACCAAGCTTAACGAGCGGGTGCCTTGGGGGCCAAGGATCACCTCACCATGGGTGCCGAGTAAGATCAAGCGGTTGAGTAGTTAGCTGACCGGTCCTTTACAACCGGCGGGCCCCAGTCACTTCGTACTCTTCCGGAAGAATCTAGAGGCGACTTCTGGTTGTAGATCGACCGTTTTTGGACCTGAAGACGGTGAATTGCTTGATGAATCATGAGCTGGGGACTGAACAGCTGGGACGTGAAGATTGGGCCGGGGATCACTGTGATACCGAGTTCCGAGCAGCCACCTAGGTAATCCACAGGGGGTGGGAGATAGGGCTCAGCGAGTTTACAGCGACATCTGGCCTTGGCGAGTTCCCCGGATTTCACATTTGGGGGGCAACGGACGCATCGAAAGGTCCAGGATGGGCCTAGGGTGGGTGAGCTTATTTTGCACCATTCCGCGCCTCGGCGTGATGTGAGCACTCGGGATGCTCCCAGCGTGATACGAGATTGGCGAGATTGGCGAGGTGAGATGGGAGGGGAGCGGCCGGACGGATGCCGGGAGGATGGGCGGACTCGGCTGGTGGGGCTGAGTGGGGCCGTGCCAAGTGACAGGAGCCACATTCCCGCAAGCGCCCGAGAGACTAATTACTAGAGCTGAGGGGCCGCACCGTTGGCAAGGCTGCTCGCGCACGGTGTGGCGGTGCGGCAGGTGCTGCATCTCGCCTGCCCAGCACAGTACGCGTTGTCGGCGCTGCAGGTACCCTCCCGCCTCCTTCCTTCCCTCCCTCCCGAACGACGCCTCACTCCACCACGACGGAAACTCAATGTGGGCGGGCTCCTCTTTTCCCGTCTGCATCAACTCTGTCTCGACTCTGGCCGACTGACTGTGTGCCAACCAACTGTGCGCAGTGCCTGGACGACGCTCACCTGGTGATTGTGTTGTCTCGCCCCATAGGCAAAAGTGCTGGAAACGCACAATCTCACTCGAGACACGGCGCTCGTTCGGCTTGATATGTCTCGCATGGTTAGTTCCCCCATTGCAACAGCAACGCTCATGCAGAGACGGGCCGCTGCACTGACGAACCGCTGCATCGAGACCGCTGTACTAACGGACGGACCCCTACTCTACATAGGAACGGACGATTCGTTCCGGCTACCTCCAAGACACCAAGGGCAACTCGCCGCCATGGTCAACGCCCCGGGAGCAGCGATCGAACCTTGCATTTCCAAACCATCTGAACCTTGTGCTCGCCTGACACTTGCACGGATGCTCCCCAGCCTCCCACTTAGGCCAAGATGCCACCGAGACCTCAGGCAAAGACACAAGACAGCGGCGGCGAGCCGAAAGAGGGTTCTGCACCCAGGCCGGTGACTGGCAGAGTTTGAGCCATGCAAGAAGAGAGTAAATCCAGATCGGCGCAGGAGTCGAACCCACCTCCCCCGTGCCGATAGGGGCAGCGCTCTGAGTTGAGCCGGGACTGTAAGTGACAGGAATGCACATCACTCGGTGGGAAGAGGTCCAAGTTGACCAGAGCAGTTGAACCAGACCCCACCAAACAAGCTGGGCCCTCCTTACGTATCCGGGGAATGGGACGGCGAGAGAGAGATGTATATAGAGAACATGGCGTGCTCAATCTCTCTGTTGGCAACTCACAGGATGGCCACCTGAAGAACCGACATCTACAGTTACGGCCAAAATGACTAGATGTCTCAACTGGCGTTTGCTGGCGGGATGGGCATCTTTGGCCATCCCGCTAGTACATGCCACCGACTCTCTCGCTCACCGAGAGGACCAATTCAACGTACTCCTGCGACGACAGGAGGTAGTAATCGACAACTGCCCCGAACCGAGCCTTTGCGTAGGCGGCACCTGCACGACCAACGTAATAGGCTACGATCTATTCAACTGTGGCTATCCTGATATCGCTTGTCGCCCTGGCGAGCTCTGCATTACCGGGTCCTGCATCCCTCTCAACTTCAGCAGCACGGACCCTTACAACTGTGGCGACACCGACAAGCCCTGCAAAACCGGACAATGGTGTGGCGAAGACGGACAATGCAAGCCGATCCAGGTCGTGGTTGACCCCCTTCACTGCGGTATCGACAGAGAAGCATGTGAGACAGGCGAGCTTTGCGTCAACGGCATGTGTGTCAACGTCGATATCGGTACCGATCCTCACAGCTGTGGCGAATCGGAAGTTGTCTGCCAACCTGGAAACTGGTGCTTCAACGGAGTCTGCACACCCTTTAATCTGGGAACGAACTCTCGCGGCTGCGAAACTGAGAACGACTGCCCGCTTGACGCTCCCTGCAAGGATGGCATCTGCCGTCCGCTCATCGTGGTCACGGATTCGTACAATTGCGGCCCCAGAGGAACCAACTGTACGGCCGGAGAGCTATGTTTAGGTGGACATTGTAAGCGACTCAATCTCACCGAAACCGAAACCGACCCTTGCGGACAATCACGAAGACCTTGCGACTCTGGAGAAGTGTGCTTTGAGAACAAATGCATTCCTCTCCATATCGGCCTGGACCCATCAGAGTGTGGTGATCAAGGCCAAGTTTGCAACAAGTCTCAGGTTTGTGTCACTGGTATCTGCATTGATAACCTCGTGGATAAGAAACCACCGCCTCCTGGTCTCGTATTCTGCCAACTGCCAAACGGCGCTGGCCAGAGCTCTCCTCTCGGCGACAACGCCGGGGCTACAGGAGTTGCGTCCAGCGGCGAAGGCAACGGCGGGATCTCGCGAAGCACTGTGGCTGAAGGTACGGCCGTGGGCGGCCCTAACGGAATACCCACGAGCACGGCCGGTAGCTACAGAGAAGGAGGCGACAGCGGAGGTGACAATGGAGGATACAATGGAGACTCTTCCGCAGAGTCCATCAACCGAGATGAGAATGGCGGTATTCCCGCAACCACCACCCTTGTCGGCGATACTGGGGATACTCCCGGCGGCAACGAGGGACAGACTGCCCAAGCCATCCCCGGTAATGGAGGCAACAGCGGCGAAACGTCTGATCGAGTTGGCGACGGCGAGATTCCCCAAGGAACCGCTATTGGAAGCGTACGCACCGAGACCATTGTTTACACTGTTGGCGGAGGCGTACGCACCGAGACCATTGTTCGGACAGTTTATGGAGGTGGTGGTACTCGAATTCAGGACGGAACTCAAGCTGCTGGGGACAATGGCCAACTTCCGCAACAAACACCTGAAGGAGGCGATAACGGTCAGACGCCCCAAGGAAGACCTGGTGGAGGAGATGGTGACCAAAGCACCGAAGGAACCCCGAATGGTGATGACGGCAGCCAAGGCAGCCAAAACATTCCGGATGGAGACAATGGTAGTCAGGGCTCTGAAGGTACACCAGACGGCAACGATGGTAACCAAGGTTCTGATCAAAGCCCTAACGGAAACGAGGGTTCTCAAGGTTCCGACGAGTCCGCCAACGGTGACCAGAACTCCCAAGGAACGCCCGGGGGAGGCGATGATAGCCAAGGCTCTGAAGGAACGCCTGACGGAGACAATGGAAGCCAAGGCTCCGAGGGAACGCCTGCCGGAGACAATGGAAACCAGGGCTCCGAGGGAACGCCTGACGGAGACAATGGAAATCAAGGATCTGAAGGAAGCCAAGATGAAAACAATGACAACCAAGGCTCTGACAGCACGCCCAACGGAAACAATGGCGACAAAGGCACCGAACGTCCTCCGACTGAAGGCAATGGTGACCAGGGTACTGAGGGGTCTCCAGACGATGGCAACTCAGGCGACAACCCTGGGGGCGGCTCTGGAGACGGCTCTGGAGACGGCTCTGGCGATGGCTCTGGCGATGGCTCTGGCGATGGCTCTGGCGATGGCTCTGGCGATGGCTCTGGCGATGGACCTGGAGACGGACTTGGAGATGGCTCTGGAGACGGTTCTGGAGACGGTTCTGGAGACAACTCTGGGGACGGCTCTGGGGATGGCTCTGGCGATGGCCCTGGTGACAACGCTGGAGACGGCTCTGGGGACGGCTCTGAAGCATGTAGCCCGAGTTGCACCAGCGGAACCCTCTGCGTCAACAAGCAATGTCTTCCTGTCGGGAACCCAGATTCATGTGGCACTCCTCGCAGCCTCCTACATCGACTCCTGCGACGCCAACGGGTCCAAAGTTGCAGGGCTAGACAGGCCTGTATCAATGGAGTTTGCATTCCTATTGGGAAGTCAACTGACTGTGGCTCTATTGGCCTCAAGTGCCTTCAGGGTAATGTCTGCATCTTAGGAAATTGCGTTCCTCTGGGCGACTCCACTGACTGTGGCGGCAATACCTGCAAGTCCAATGAGATTTGCTTGCTCGGCTACTGTACCTCAACCGGTATCTCTGGAGGCGACGATGGAGACGGAGACGGAGACGGAGATGGTAGCAACGGAGGCGGCGACAACGGAAACGGCAACAACGGAGACGGCGACAACGGAAACGGTGGCACTGGAACCTGTAGCTCGGATACAGAATGTCCCAATGTCGAGGTTTGCAAAGATGGAACCTGCCATCCTTCATGCGACAGGACCGTTGACTGTGACGGAACTCTGATTTGCGAAGGCGGGATTTGCATCTCAGGCGAGGGTTGCCAGTCTGACAACGACTGTGACGAGCAAGTGTGCCGGGATGGTGTTTGTGTTACTGATCCCGAGGAAGAATCATGCTTTTCGGACTCAGAATGCACTGGAGATGAAGTGTGTGAGGACGGTTCATGCGTCGCTGCGACATCTACTCGACAAGCTACAACGGCCATTGCGGCGTCTGCTCCAGGATCAGCCCCGACATCTACCTTGACGTCTACTACGACAAGTATTCCATGCAAGATCGATTCCGACTGTGGCGGCAGTGGTATTTGCGACAGCAAGAAATGTGTGCCAAAGCCAAACAGCAAATGTGCGAAGAATGCGGATTGCGTTGGTGGCAAGGTCTGCCAAAACGGCTCGTGTGTTTCACCAACCTCATGCGCAAGCGACTCCCAATGCAAAGATGGCGAGGTTTGTCGAAATGGTATCTGCCAAAAGCGCTGCACTGCGACTGTTGACTGCGACGGCACTGAAATCTGCGAGGGCGATATCTGTGTGGCAGGACAGGGTTGTCAATCTGATGCCGAATGCGCGGACGGTGAGGTCTGCGAAGACACCGTCTGTGTAATTGACACCTCTGGTAGTTGCACGAGCGACTCCGACTGCCCTAATGGTTCGACTTGCCAGAACGGCACATGTGCGTCGCCTGAAGAATGCGACAGGGACTCTGACTGTGCTGCGGGCGAAATCTGCCAAGACACCACCTGCGTTATTGATCCATTCGGTACTTGTGAGGCAGACTCGGACTGCCCTAGAGGATTCACTTGCAGAGACGGTTCCTGTGTCCCTCCGCTAGAATGCGCTAGTGATTCCGATTGTGGTCCCGGAGGGACCTGTAAGAATGATGCCTGTGTCATCGATCCCGTCGGTACTTGTGATACTGATTCGGACTGCGGCCGCGGACTGGTTTGCGAGGACGGCTTTTGCGTCTCGGGGCCAGACTGCACGGCAGATGCCGACTGTGGCACCAACGAGACTTGCAAGAACGGTAGCTGCGTCTCAGCTTGCCTGTCATCAATCGATTGCGATGGCACCCTGATATGCAACGGCGGAACCTGCATCGCCGGCGAGGACTGTACTTCAGATGCCGAATGCACCGAAGAGGAGACCTGCGTCGACGGTACCTGCGTGCCCCTGCCATCGAGCGGCTGCAGCCAGGACAGTGACTGTCCAACTGGGCAGACCTGTCAGTCCGGATCGTGTTTGGCGAACCCTACTAACCCTACTTGCACGCAAGACTCGGATTGTGGTGCAGGCAACGTGTGCAGCAACGGAGCTTGCACACCTGACTCTGCTTGCACCCTAGACAGCGATTGTTCTACTGGGCAAACCTGCGTGTCCGGATCATGTGTGACTAACCCTACTAACCCTACTTGTACGCAGGACTCGGACTGTGCTGCAGGCAATGTGTGTAGCAATGGAGCTTGCACGCCTGACTCCGCCTGTGCCCAGAACAGCGATTGTCCTACTGGACAGACCTGTCAGTCCGGGTCTTGTGTCTCTACTAACCCTGCTTGTACGCGGGATTCGGATTGTGGTACTGGTAGAGTGTGCAACAACGGAGCTTGCAGACCAACCACGACTTGTACCAACAACGGAAACTGCGGGACTGGCAACGTCTGCCAGGCTGGATTCTGTGTCCCTCAAAGCAGGTGTACTGGCCCAAGCGATTGTGGCACTGGTCAAGTTTGCCAGTCCGGAGCTTGCGTCACAAAGCCTGGATGCTCCTCTGATTCGGATTGTGCTTCTGGACAGACCTGCGAATCCGGAACCTGCACTTGCGCAGTCAACGATCACTGCAATACGGGAGAAAGTTGTCAGTCAGGAACCTGTATCGAGGGCGGTTGTAACGCAGACGACGAGTGCTTGGAGACTCAGATTTGCCAGGATGGCACTTGCGTTTCTCGGCCTTGCTCGACAGCTGCCGACTGCGGCACGGGACAGTTGTGCGAGTCTTCCATCTGTATCGAGGGTGGATGCTCGACAAACGCAGATTGTGCCACTGGCGAAACTTGCCAGTCTGGAACCTGTGTTTCTGGGTGCACTACAAACGATGATTGTGGTACCGACCAGGTCTGTCAGTCTGGAACTTGCTCCGCTGCGTGCACTACCGACGACGAGTGTGCCACTGGTCAAGCTTGCCAGTCGGGAATTTGTATTGACGCTGGATGCTCTACCGATACTGACTGCTCGGACGGCCAAACATGCCAGTCTGGGGTCTGTGTTGCTGTCGCTATCTGTACGACAGACGATGACTGCACCAGCGGCCAAAGCTGTCAATCTGGTACTTGCGTCAGCGCCTCTGCATGTGCGGTAGACAACGACTGCTCTGATGGCCAAAGCTGCCAGTCTGGAACGTGTATTAGCCCTGCTCCTTGTGCCACCGACAGCGACTGCGGCCCTGGTCGAACTTGTCAGGCTGGACTTTGCACCGTTGCTGGATGCTCCACGAGTGCCGACTGCGGCGTTGGCCAGACGTGTGTGTCTGGGACTTGTGTCACAGCACCAGAATGTTCGAGCAACGACGATTGTGGGCTCGACCAGGTCTGTGAGTCTGGAGGCTGTAAGATCGTTTGCGATACGGACGATAACTGCAACACCGGCGGTTCCTGCCAGTCCGGAATTTGTATCGAGGGCGGATGTACGTCGGACGACGAGTGTGACGTTAACCAGACCTGCACGGATGGGACCTGTGTGGCTGTACCTTGCTCGACTGACGGCGAATGTGGCACTGGTCAAACCTGCGAGGACGGTACTTGCGTCGATCCAACTGTGTGTTCGACTGACAATGACTGCAACACCGGCCAATCTTGTCAGAATGGAATCTGCGCCATTACACCCGCTTGTTCAACTGACGGCGACTGTGGGACTGGCCAGACATGTCAGGATGGGACATGCACTGCTCCGACTGTGTGCTCGACTGACAATGATTGCGGCACCGACGAGACATGTCAAGATGGGATTTGTGCTGCTGCCGCGGCTGTTTGTGCGACTGACGCTGATTGCGGTACCGGCCAGACATGCCGGAGTGGCAGCTGTGCCGCGCCGCCCCCATGCTCGACGAACGATGATTGCGAACTCGATCAGATTTGCCAATCCGGAATCTGTGAAACTCTTTGCACAGATACTGATCAGTGTTCGTTGGGCGAAAGCTGTCAATCTGGAATCTGTGTCGCTGGCGGCTGCGCCACTGATGACGATTGTGAGTCTGGAGAGACTTGCCAGTCTGGAGCTTGTGCCACAACTCCTGGCTGCTCAACCGACTCCGACTGTGAGACCGGAGAGACATGTCAGTCTGGAGCTTGTGCGACAACTCCTGGCTGCTCAACCGACGCCGACTGTGAGACCGGAGGGACATGTCAGTCTGGAACTTGTGCTACAACTTCTGGATGCTCAACCGACGCCGACTGTGAGATCGGGGAAACTTGTCAATCTGGAGCTTGCGCTACGGCCCCAGAGTGTGCAGCAGATAATGATTGTGAGTCCGGAGAGACATGTCAGTCCGGAGCTTGCGTTACGACCTCGGAGTGTTCAACCGATGACGACTGTGAGTCCGGGGAGACATGCCAGTCTGGGACTTGCGCTACAACTCCCGAGTGTTCCACCGATGACGACTGCGGAACAGGTCAAGTTTGTGCATCTGGTAGCTGCGCAGTTGTCTGTACGGCAGACGACAACTGTAACGGAAGCGGGAGCTGTCAGTCCGGGATCTGCATCGAGGGTGGTTGTTCTACAGATAACGACTGTGACACCGGCCAGACGTGTGAGGCCGGTGTTTGCATTGGTTCCTCGACTACCTGTTCGTCCGATGCTGAGTGTAGCACTGGCGAAACTTGTCAGGCTGGGGTCTGCACTGCTGCGGTTGTCTGCTCCTCTAATGCAGAATGTTCAACTGGCCAGACTTGTGAGGCCGGGGTCTGCACTATTTCCTCGAATACCTGCTCTTCTGACGGGGACTGCAGCACTGGTCAAACCTGCGAGAGCGGGGTCTGCACTGCTTCGCCGCCGACTTGTTCTTCTAATGCGGACTGTGAAACAGGCCAGACCTGTGAAGCTGGCGTTTGTACTGCATTGGTCACCTGCGCTCTTGATTCAGACTGTCCTACAGCGCAAACTTGCGTTGGCGGAGTATGCAGTGTTCCAGTTGCTTGCTCATCCGATGCCGATTGCAGCAGTGGCCAGAGTTGCGATTCTGGAATTTGCGTCGTTTCAACTGGCTGTGCATCCGACGACGAATGTGCAACCGGTCAGACTTGTGAGTCTGGAATCTGTACCGCATCTGGTTGCTCAGTTGATGCCGATTGTCCTGCGGGACAGACGTGTAACAGCGGTGTCTGCAGTACGTCGGCTTCTTGCTCATCCGATAACGATTGTGCAACCGGTGAGACTTGCGACTCTGGAGTCTGCACTGCGCCTGGTTGCTCAATTGATGCCGACTGCCCCACGGGACAGAGCTGTGATAGCGGCGTGTGCACTCCTCCACCTGCCTGTTCATCAGATACCGATTGTAGTAGCGGCCAGACCTGTGAATCTAGAGTATGTACGCCGTCTAGCGGTTGCTCGTCTGATGACGACTGCAGCACTGGAGAGACCTGCGAGTCCGGCGTTTGTACGCCTCCCGCAACTGGCGATTGTTCATCTGATGGGGACTGTGCTACTGGAGAGACCTGTCAGGCTGGAGTCTGCACTGCTTCCAGCGGCTGTTCCACCGATGCTGATTGTGCTGATGGTGAGACTTGTGAGACTGGAGTTTGTACCCCACCGGCGACAACCGACTGTTCAACCAATGATGATTGTACGACTGGTCAAACTTGTCAGGCTGGAGTATGTGCCGCGCCCAATTCATGCACAGCAGACAGCGATTGTGCGACTGGAGAGACCTGTCAATCTGGTAGCTGTACCGCTCCGACTCCCTGTTCATCTGATGATGATTGCACTACTGGACAGAGTTGTAACTCTGGCATCTGTATTGTATCGACCGACTGTGCCTCCGACGCAGACTGTGCTACTCAAGAAACCTGCAACTCTGGTGTTTGCACTGCCCCAGCAGCATGCAGTTCAGCTGACGACTGTCCTGAGGGACAGAGCTGCAATGCCGGAGTCTGTGTTGTGTCGACTGGCTGTTCGTCTGATGACGATTGTACCAACGACGAAACCTGTGAATCCGGGGTCTGCACTCCTGCTACAGTCCGTTGCTCACTCGATAGTGACTGTGCTACAGGAGAGAGCTGCGAGGCTGGGGTTTGCACACTACCCACAACTCCAAGCTGCTCTTCTGACACTGATTGCGATGATGGGGAGACTTGCGAGGCTGGAGTGTGCGCCCTTCCGTCTGGCGGTTGTTCATCCAACAGCGACTGTGCCTCGGGAGAAACTTGTCAAGCTGGTGTATGCACTGCTCCAAGCACCTGCTCTTCCGACGACGAATGCGACGGCAACTCAGCTTGCTCTTCTAGCGGGATCTGTATTGTTGCGATTCCTTGTGCGTCTGACGACGAGTGTGGTGATGGCGAGACTTGCGTATCTGGAGTCTGTACTGCCACGGCTGGCTGCACAACCGACGATGACTGCACCACTGGTAACACTTGTGAGGCTGGGGTTTGCACTCCTCCAACAAGTGGTTGCTCTTCCGATAACGACTGTGGTACAGGGCAGACTTGTCAATCCGGCACTTGCAGTCCCGCGACGGGAAGTTGTTCGTCAGACTCTGATTGTGCTACTGGCCAAACCTGCGATGCTGGTGTTTGCGCCGCTTCAACCTCATGCGCAGCTGATACCGATTGTGCTTCTGGCGAGACCTGCAAATCTGGTGTCTGCACTCTGCCGGTTTCTGGTTGCTCTACAGATAGCGACTGTGCCGACGGAGAGACCTGCGACTCAGGAACCTGTACACCTCCAACTGCAGGTTGCTCTACGGATAGTGACTGTACCGATGGAGAGACTTGCGAAGCTGGCACCTGTACACCTCCAACTGCGGGTTGCACTTCAGACAGCGACTGCGCCAACGGGGAGACGTGCAACTCGGGAACCTGTACGCCCCCGACTGCAGGTTGCTCTTCCGATAGCGATTGTAGCAACGGAGAGACCTGCGACGCCGGGACTTGCACGCCTCCTCCAGCAACGGAATGTTCCTCTGATAGCGACTGTACTAATGGAGAGACCTGTGAGGCTGGGACATGCACGCCTCCGACCGCAGGATGCTCCTCCGACGGTGATTGCAGCAACGGAGAGACTTGTGAGGGCGGGACTTGTACCGCCCCGACTGCAGAATGTTCCACTGACAGCGATTGTACCAATGGAGAGACCTGCGAGTCTGGGACTTGCACAGCTCCAGCAGCAGAATGTTCCTCTGATAGTGACTGCGCCACAGGAGAGACTTGTGAGGCTGGGGTCTGTACGCCACCTACAGCAGACTGCTCATCCGACGATAACTGCACCGGTGACCAGACATGCCAGTCTGGAGTCTGCACTACTCCGAATCCTTGTTCCTCCGGAGACGATTGCGTCGACGGCCAGTCTTGCTCTGGCGGGATTTGCATCGTTTCTGTTCCCTGTGCATCTGATGATGACTGTGCTACTGGGGAAACTTGCGAGACTGGGGTTTGCACCCCTTCAACATCTGACTGCTCATCCGATGCCGACTGCAGGGGCGGCGAGACTTGCAACTCCGGCGTCTGTACTGTTTCAACAGCTTGTACGGCTGATGCCGACTGTCCTACTGGTCAGACTTGCACGGATGGTGCTTGTGCCGTTTCGACTACCTGCTCCTCCTCCGATGATTGCACATCTGGAGACACTTGCAATGCTGGTGTTTGCACTCCTCCCGCACCTGGATGCTCAGTCGATGCCGATTGTCCCAACGGCCAGAACTGTGACTCTGGTGTCTGCACTACGCCTTCAACAGACTGCTCAGCCGATACGGATTGTGCCACTGGAGAGACCTGTGTCTCTGGAGTGTGTACTGCTGCGATAGGCTGTTCGTCTGACAGTGACTGTGACGAGGGTCAAACTTGCAGCGATGGTAACTGCAGTGCTGTGACAGCATGCCAAGCGGATTCCGACTGCGATTCCGGTGAGACGTGCGAGTCTGGAGTGTGCACTGCGTCGACTGGTTGCACCTTGGATACCGATTGTGGTGATGGCGAGACCTGTACTTCTGGCATCTGCGATCCCACAACGCCTTGCGAGGCGGATACTGACTGCAGTTCCGGCCAGTCTTGCAGCTCTGGGATTTGCACTGTTACCATTGCTTGCTCGTCTGACGATGAGTGTGCTAGCGGAGAGACTTGCGTATCAGGGGTATGCACTCTTGCTACACCTTCTTGCGCGACCGATGCCGACTGCTCGTCTGGTCAAACCTGCTCAGCTGGAGTCTGCACACTACCTACAACAGGGGATTGTTCTTCTGATAGCGACTGTGCTACTGACCAGACTTGCGAATCCGGTGTCTGTACCCCAGCGACTAATACTTGCTCGTCTGATGAGGATTGTGCCAGTGGAGAAACGTGTGATTCTGGGACCTGCACCACAACTCCTGGCTGTTCTACGGATGATGACTGTGTTGATGACCAGACCTGCGAGTCTGGCGTCTGCACTGCTCCCGTTGCTGGCTGCACCACGGATTCCGACTGCTCTGGTGGACAGACCTGCGAATCTGGCGTCTGTACCGCTCCGACTATCTGCTCTGCCGATACAGATTGCCCAACCGGACAGACATGCGAGGATGGCACTTGTGCTACTCCACTCACCTGCTCAGCCGACTCTGACTGTGCAACTGGGGAGACCTGTGAATCCGGTGTCTGCACCGCCCCCACGGCCGACTGTTCCTTGGATTCGGACTGTCCTACCGGCCAGACGTGTGAGGACGGCACCTGTACTACTTCGACAGGCTGCTCTGCTGATTCGGACTGCGCAACTGAAGAAACGTGCGAATCCGGTGTTTGTACACCTTCAGTTGCTACCTGTTCTTCGGATACCGATTGCTCCTCGGGCCAAACTTGCCAGGCCGGTGTCTGCACGGTCTCGACCTGCGCATCTGATAGCGACTGTCCCACAGGGCAGACGTGCGAATCAGGCACTTGTACTACTCCCCCGACTAGCTGCTCATCCGATGATGAATGCGAGTCCGGGCAAAGCTGTGATGGTAGCATCTGCATTGTATCTACAGGCTGCTCGACTGACGATGATTGTGCCAGCGGCGAAACCTGTGATGCCGGGGTTTGCTCGCCATCACCTGGATGCAGCACGGATAGTGACTGCGAAAGTGGAAAGACCTGCGACTCTGGCGTCTGTACCGCCGCGTCAACATGCTCCTCAGATACCGATTGTCTTACCGGTCAGACCTGCGAGGACGGCAGCTGCACTATTGCGACGCCATGTTCCTCGGACAGTGATTGCGAATCCGGCCAGACATGCGAGTCTGGGGTTTGTACACCAGCTACTCCTGTCTGCTCTAGCGATACCGACTGCGCGAGTGGACAGACTTGTGAATCCGGCGTCTGCACCACGGCGGCTACATGCTCATCAGATGCTGACTGTCCTTCCGGCCAGACTTGCAACGATGGTGCTTGCGCTGCCTCGACTACCTGTTCCTCTGACGGTGACTGCTCTTCCGGTCAAATTTGCGAGGGCAATATCTGTGTCGTATCGACAGCCTGCTCAGCCGATAGTGATTGCGCTTCTGGAGAGACTTGCGAGTCTGGGGTGTGTACGCCTGCCGCAACAACCGACTGCTCAACTGAGGATGACTGCACATCGGACCAGACCTGCGAGGATGGCGTTTGCACTCCCATCACAGCTGCTTGTACGAGCGACACCGACTGCTCTACAGGTCAGACTTGTGGGGCTGGTGTTTGCACCACTCCAAGTGGTTGCTCAACTGATGATGACTGCACGTCCGACCAAACCTGCGAGGTCGGCGTCTGCACTCCTACCACCACTGCGTGCAGCAGCGATACCGACTGCACCACAGGTCAGACTTGCGAGGCTGGTGTCTGTACTATTCCAAGTGGCTGTTCGACTGATGACGATTGTGCCTCTGGGGAGACCTGTGAGACTGGAGTCTGTACGCCTCCTCCTACAACCGACTGCTCATCCGACAGCGATTGCACTGGCGGCCAGACATGCCAAGCTGGAGTTTGCGTGGCCCCACCAACTACCGACTGCTCCTCTGATAGCGACTGCAGCGATGGCCAGACTTGTCAGGCTGGTAGCTGTGCGCCTCCCGCTACGACAAACTGCTCATCTGACAGTGACTGTACCGGCGGCCAGACGTGCCAAGCCGGAGTCTGCGCACCTCCGCCAACGGCCGACTGTTCATCAGACAGCGACTGCTCCTCAGGCGAGACATGCCAGGCCGGAATCTGCACAACTCCCACCAGCTGCTCGTCTGACACTGACTGTACCTCTGGACAGACTTGCGATGGCACCATCTGCATCGTCTCGACTGACTGCACTGCCGACACTGACTGTGCCGATGGTGAAACGTGCGAGTCTGGAGTTTGCACGCCTCCAGTTACGGGAGATTGCACAGTCGATAGCGACTGTGGATCCGGTGAGACTTGTGAATCTGGAGTCTGTACACCTCCTGTGACGACTGATTGCACTGTCGATACCGACTGCGCCGATGGAGAGACCTGCGAATCCGGGGTCTGTACGCCTCCCGCTTCTACGGACTGTACAGCCGACACCGACTGCGCTTCGGGCGAAACGTGTCAATCTGGCGTCTGTACGCCTCCTGCTACGACCGACTGCACTGCAGATACTGATTGCGCTTCGGGCGAGACGTGTCAATCTGGCGTCTGTACGCCTCCAGCTACGGCCGAGTGCACTGCAGATACTGACTGCGATTCCGGCGAGACGTGTCAATCTGGTGTCTGCACTGCTCCCACCGCGGAATGTGCAGCTGATGCTGACTGTGATTTCGGCGAGACGTGCGAATCTGGTGTCTGCACGCCTCCTGATACGACTGATTGTACCACCGATACGGATTGTGAATCCGGGCAGACGTGTGTATCTGGTGTCTGCACTGCCGGCACCACTGACTGCACGGCCGACACTGATTGCGCTTCTGGCGAAACGTGTGAATCTGGAGTCTGTACACCTCCTGCTACCTGCGCCCAGAATAGCGATTGCGCAGTAGGTGTCGGTCTCTGCTCCCTCGGCCTTTGCGTCTGCACGAATGGCTTCTGTGTACTCAACGAGGGCGTCTCGCTGTGTAGCAGCTCTGGTGACTGTCCCTCGGGCCAGGAGTGCCAGAGCGGCGTTTGTCTGACCTCCCTTGAGTGCACGGATAACTCCAAGTGTAATTCAGAGGCAAATCTATGTATCCTTGGAGGCTTTTGCGCCTGTGTCGATGGGCTTTGCATCCTCAGCGGCGGCGGCGGCGTTCTTCCCGGTCAGTGCTCCCAGGATACAGACTGCGGCTCCAACCAGCAGTGCGTCGCCCAAATCTGCCTCCCAAACACTCTGTTCACTTGCGAAGACAGCTCGGATTGCGGCACTGGACAGATCTGCACGTCGGGTGCCTGTCTGCCCGACGCTCTACCTGCTTGTTCTGCGAGCGCGCCTTGTCCCGCTGACCAAGCCTGCACTCTTGGGGTTTGTCTGCCTACAACCATCATATCTTGCCAAGGGGATGGCGAATGCTCAGAGGGCAATGCTTGCACGGCTGGTATCTGCCTTCCCCCGCTGGTATCTGGTTGCCAGGCCGATTCTGACTGTGACGAAAACAACAATTGCGTCTCCGGAATCTGCGTCCCAGATGTTCTACCTCTCTGTACCAACGACGCGGGATGCGAAACAGGCCAGTCCTGTCGAGCGGGCGTCTGTATCCCCGAAATCCTTCCTGCTTGCACGACCGATGCGGATTGCACGAGTCCCACCACGTGCTCAGTACTGGGATACTGTCTTCCTGCTGTTGTCACCAATTGTCAAGGAGACGGTGACTGTGGTGCTAATGAAGCCTGTACCGCCGGGCTCTGCCTTCCTTCCCTTGTACCGGGCTGTCAGGCCGATGCAGACTGTGGCGACAGTGAGAACTGTATATCTGGAGTTTGTATTCCGGATATTCTGCCCGTCTGTACGGATGACACTGGCTGTGACGAAGGCCAGACTTGCACATCCGGAGTCTGCCTCCCTGATATCCTACCTACCTGCACTAGCGATGCAACCTGTGGTACTGGTCAGACTTGCACGCTTGGAGTCTGCCTGCCCACTGTCATTACCGCGTGCACAGCCGATGATGGATGCAGCTCAGGACAGTCTTGTACTGCTGGCCTTTGTATTCCTACTGTTGTTCCAGGCTGTCAGGCTGATGGAGACTGCGGACAAAGCGAGAACTGCGTCTCCGGTGTTTGCGTTCCAGATATCCTGCCCGTCTGTGCGGATGACAGCGGTTGCGATGATGGCCAAACCTGTACTCTGGGCGTATGCCTTCCTGACGCCCTTCCTACCTGCAGTGGTGATTCGGACTGTGGTCAAGGCCAAGCATGCACTCTCGGAGTGTGTCTTCCTACTGTCATCACCGCTTGTACAAGCGATCAGGACTGCGGCTCGGGTAACTCTTGTACCGCTGGTCTTTGCATTCCCACTATTACTACTCCAGGCTGCCAGGCCGATACAGACTGCGGTGACAGTGAGAACTGTATATCAGGAGTCTGTTTGCCGGATGTTCTTCCCGTTTGCACAGACGCCACCGATTGTGCGCAAGGCCAGACTTGCACATCTGGAGTTTGCCTTCCCATTGACCTTCCTACCTGCTCCAGCGATTCGGAGTGTGGTAGTGGCCAGGCTTGCTCTGCTCTGAGCGTCTGTCTCCCGACCATTATCATCGCCTGCGAAAGCAGCCAGGATTGCTCTTCCGGCGCTTCTTGCACTGCTGGGCTTTGTCTCCCCTCTATTGCTCCCGGCTGCGAAGCTGATTCTGACTGTGGTGAGAGTGAGAACTGCGTCCTAGGAGCTTGCATCCCAGATATCCTACCTACTTGTACCGCGGATTCAGACTGCGACGATGGTCAGACTTGCACATCCGGAATTTGTCTTCCACAAGTCCTCCCAGATTGTTCCACCGATAGAGACTGTGGTGATGGCCAATTCTGCTTTGGGCTCGGCGTCTGCCTTCCCACTGTTATTACTACCTGTGATAATGACCAGGACTGTGCCTCGGGAGAATCTTGCACTGCTGGCATCTGCCTCCCAAGCATCGCCCCGACTTGTCAGGCTGACGCAGATTGCGGTGATAGCGAGAACTGCGTCGCTGGCATATGCGTTCCCGATGTCTTACCTACCTGCACTGGCAGCCAAGACTGCGAACAGGGTCAAACCTGTACAGCAGGCGTGTGTCTTCCGGACGTCTTGCCAAATTGCGACAGCGATACAGATTGTGCTACTGGGCAATCCTGTTCCGCGCTCGGGGTTTGTCTCCCTGTCGTCCTCGTCTCCTGCGCAAGCGATGGGGAATGCAGCTCTGGAGAATCCTGTACTGCTGGACTGTGCCTTCCTAGTATCGTCCCGGGCTGTCAATCCGACACGGACTGCGGCGACGGTGAAAACTGTGTCTCTGGCTTATGTCTCCCCGACGTCCTCCCTACTTGCGCTGGCAACGACGATTGTGACGATGCTCAAACCTGTACAGCAGGTGTGTGCCTTCCCGCCGTTTTACCTACCTGTAGCAGCGACTCCGAATGCTCTGGAGGCCAAGTTTGCTCCGCGCTTGGAGTATGTCTTCCACCCGTCATCACCACCTGTGGAAGCGATGGGGACTGCGGCTCGGGAGAATCTTGCACCGCCGGAATCTGCTTGCCTACAGTTGTCGCAGCCTGTCAGGGTGACGGTGACTGTGCTGAGGCCGAGAATTGTGTCGCTGGCGTCTGCCTTCCTGATGTTCTTCCTCTCTGTACAGATGACACTGGCTGTGATGATGGCGAGACCTGCACAGCAGGCGTATGTCTCCCGGAAGTCCTGCCTACCTGCGCCAGCGATTCGGATTGCTCCGGCGGTCAAGTCTGCTCCGCGCTTGGAGTATGTCTTCCTCCGGTCATCACCACCTGCGGAAGCGATGGGGATTGCGGTTCCGGACAGTCTTGTACTGCTGGAATCTGCCTTCCTTCTGTCGTGCCAGGCTGCTCAGTGGACGGGGACTGCGATTCTAACCAAAACTGTGTCGCGGGCGTCTGTCTTCCCGATGTTCTTCCTCTTTGCACAGATGAGACTGGCTGCGATGATGGTCAGACTTGCACAGCGGGTGTGTGTATTCCTGAAGTCCTTCCCGCCTGTACTAGCGACTCTCAATGTGCCGAAGGTCAAGCTTGCTCTGTCGCTCTTGGAGTCTGTCTCCCTGCCATTATTATTGCTTGCGAAAGCGACGCGGCTTGCAGTTCGGGCGAGTCTTGTACTGCCGGCATCTGCCTGCCTTCTGTCATTCCGGGCTGTTCAGTTGATGGAGACTGCGCCTCAAATGAGAATTGTGTGGCTGGAGTCTGCCTTCCTGACGTCCTGCCTACTTGTACTGATGATAGTGGTTGCGATGATGGACGGACTTGTACAGCGGGAGTATGCCTCCCTGAGGTTTTACCGGCCTGTACTGCGGACTCTGAATGCGCCCAAGGACAAACATGCTCCGTCGCGCTTGGAGTCTGTCTGCCGACCGTTATCACGACTTGTGAAAGCGACGAGGGATGCAGCTCTGGCGAGACTTGTACCGCCGGTCTTTGCCTGCCAACCATCGTCCCCTCTTGTCAGGCTGACGCAGACTGTGCTCAAACCGAAAGCTGCATCGCTGGTGTTTGCCTTCCTGATGCCATCAACACATGCACAGATACGACTGACTGTGGCGAGGGGCAGGCCTGTGTATCAGGAGTCTGTCTCCCCGAAATCCTACCAGCCTGTACCAGCGATTCAGAATGCAGCGATGGTCAAGCCTGCTCTGTTGCTCTCGGAGTCTGTCTGCCCATCGTTGTCACGACCTGTGCCGACGATTCAGGCTGCAGCTCAGGCGAGTCTTGCACTGCTGGACTCTGCCTACCAGCAATTGTACCCTCTTGTCAGGCGGACAGCGACTGCGAGTCTGGCCGGAGCTGCACGGCGGGGATTTGTCTCCCTAGCACTCTTGGTACATGCTCTGACGCGTCTGACTGCGGCGAAGGGCAAGCCTGTGTGTCGGGCGTATGTCTTCCGGATGTCCTGCCAGCTTGCACAAGCGACGCTCAATGTAGCGATGGGCAGACTTGCTCTACCGCTCTGGGAGTCTGTCTCCCAGAAGTAATCACCGTCTGCCAGGCTGATGCTGATTGTGGAAGTGGCGAGACTTGTACAGCTGGTCTTTGCCTTCCCCAAGAGGTCTTCCCAACCTGCGCAACTTCCGACGACTGTAGTCAGGGAGAGGCTTGCACTGCTGGCCTCTGCCTACCTGAAGTCATCACCACATGCTCCGGAGACTCTGACTGCGGTGAGGGGCAGTCCTGCACAGCTGGAGTCTGCCTTCCGACTATCCTTCTTACTTGCGATGCTGATTCCGCATGCGAATCTGGCCAGGTTTGCAGACTTGGCGTCTGTCTTCCCATTGACCTGGCAACTTGCACTGCGGGCACAGACTGTGCTCAAGATCAAACTTGCACTGCTGGCTTCTGCGTCCCGAGTCTGTTCCCTACCTGCAGTGCCAACACTGATTGCGGTACTGGTCAGGTCTGCACTGCTGGTGTTTGCTTGCCTGATGGCATCACCACCTGTTCGGGCGACTCAGACTGTGCCGCAGGTCTCGCTTGTACTTCTGGAGTCTGTCTTCCTTCTCTCCCTGCCTGTGAGGACGACTCTGGGTGCGAAAGTGGTCAGACCTGCCGACTCGGCGTTTGCTTGCCAGTTGACTTGGCGATCTGCACTGCCGATGCCGACTGTTCTCAAGGCCAAGCCTGCACAGCTGGTTTCTGTATCGTTGCGGTACCGTTTCCCATTTGCAGCGCTGATACTGATTGCGGTACTGGAGAAGCTTGTTTGGCTGGTATTTGTCTGCCCGAGGTCATCGACACTTGCTCCGCCGACTCGGACTGTGCTGATGGGCTCTCGTGTACCGCTGGGGCCTGTTTGCCTACGGTTCTTCCCGCTTGTGATGATGATTCGACTTGTGGCAGTGACGAAGTCTGCATTCTTGGAATTTGCTTGCCCAAGGTCCTCACGGTTTGCACGGCAGATGGAGACTGCGCCAGCGACCAAACCTGTACAGCCGGGTTCTGCTTGCCCGACACGATTGTGTCTACTTGCACGACTACGGCAGACTGTGGAACTGGTGAGACATGCACTGCTGGACTCTGCGTCCCTGATATAGTCATTGCGACTTGCACCACGTCGACCGATTGTGAATCCGGCGAAAGCTGTACTGCTGGCCTCTGCTTACCTGAAGCGATCTTCTCATGTTCAGCCGATGCGGAATGCGGCGAAGGCCAGGCATGCACTGCTGGCGTCTGCTTGCCCTCCGTCTTACCTACCTGCACCACTGCTGCGGAATGTGAGAATGCTCAGACATGTACTCTTGGTATCTGCCTTCCAGCCACCATTGTCACCTGCCAAAGCAACAGCGATTGCGGGACTTCTGAGGCTTGCACCGCAGGTCTTTGTCTTCCTCAAGTTCTCGACTGCACTGCCGATGGGGATTGCGGCGCCAACGAGATCTGCACTGCCGGACTTTGCGTTCCGCAATTCTTGCCCGGATGTCAGGCCGATACGGATTGTGGTAACGGCGAGACTTGCACAGCCAACCTCTGTCTTCCGGATGTTATCCCGACCTGTTCAGACGATTCGCCTTGTGCCGACGGCCAGGACTGCATTTCTGGTGTCTGTCTCCCTTCGACCTTGTCTCCATGTACAACCGATGCTGGATGCGGCAGCAACCAGGTCTGCAGGCTGGGATTCTGTCTTCCGCAGGTTCTTACTGTTTGTGAAGCCAACGCCGACTGCGCAGCTGGCGAGGCATGTGAGGCTGGCGTCTGTCTGCCAGCTGTTTTCCCAACTTGCGAAGCCGACACTGAATGTGCCGAGGGTGAATCTTGCGTGGCTGGAGTCTGTCTCCCTCAAGGCCTGGGCACATGCACAGATAGTTCAACCTGTCCCCAGGGCCAGACTTGCACCGCTGGAGTCTGCTTGCCCGACGCTCTGCCAACTTGCTCTGCCGATGCCGATTGCGGTAGTGATCAAGTGTGCCGTCTCGGTCTTTGCATTCCCGGAGCCCTCACTGTCTGTACCACTGACGACCAGTGCGCTGAGAACGAAGCCTGTACGGCCGGTATTTGTCTCTTCAGCGTCTTGCCGGCCTGCGCCAGTGACGCAAGCTGCGCCGAGGGAGAGTCATGTCTTGCTGGTATCTGTGTTCCCGCGGGTATCAACACTTGCTCGGGTGACTCAGACTGTGGTGAAGGACTTTCCTGCACGTCTGGTATCTGTCTTCCGGCTGTTCTGCCTACTTGCTCCCTCAATACCGACTGTACTGGCGATCAAGTGTGCCGTTTGGGACTTTGCATCCCGAACCCTCTTGTTGCTTGCACAGCTGATTCTGACTGCGGCTCTGATGGCGAGACTTGCACTGCCGGTATCTGTCTTCCCGCGATCCTACCTGACTGCACGACCGATGCGGACTGCGGCCAAGACGAGTCTTGTCTTGCTAGTATCTGCCTACCTCAAGCTATTGATACCTGCTCGGCCGACTCAGACTGCGGTGAGGGACTCTCATGTACATCTGGCATCTGCCTTCCTACCGTCTTGCCGACTTGCACGCTGAACAGCGACTGTGGAACGGATCAAGTGTGTACCCTGGGCGTTTGTCTCCCAGAGACCATCGTTACTTGCACTTCGGATACCGACTGCGGCACAGGCCAGACTTGTACTGCGGGCATCTGTCTTCCCCAGATTCTGCCCGAGCCCACTTGCACGACCGATGCCGATTGCGGCGATGGAGATTCGTGTCTTGTTGGTCTTTGCCTCCCTACAGGTATTGCAACTTGCTCGGCCGACGCAGACTGTGGCGAGGGACTTTCTTGCACGTCTGGTGTCTGCCTTCCTGACGTCCTTCCCACTTGCGCTTCCACTGCCGACTGCGGTACTGGTGAGGTCTGCAACTTGGGCGTCTGTCTTCCGGATCCCATTGTTACCTGTATTGCGATTACCGACTGCAATATTGGTCAGACGTGTACTTTAGGCATCTGCCTTGCTGGGATTATTCCCAGTTCCGACTGCACGGCTGATAGTGATTGTGACGATGGCGAATCCTGTTTGGCTGGCATCTGTCTCCCTGAGGCTATCAACACCTGCACAACCGACTCTGATTGCGGCGAGGGACTTTCTTGCACTTCGGGCGTCTGCCTCCCTGAGGTTTTACCTACCTGCACCCTTGATGCTGACTGCGGCTCCGGCCAAACCTGCACGCTGGGAGTTTGCCTTCCCACTACCATCACTACTTGCACGTCTGATACCGACTGTGGTGCTAGCGAAAGCTGCACGGCCGGCATCTGCTTGCCGCAGATTATCCCCGTCTGCACGACTGATACGGATTGTGGCCAGGGTGAATCATGCTTGGCTGGAGTTTGCCTTCCCGAAGGCATCGACACTTGTTCAAGCGACTCTGATTGTGGCGAGGGACTATCTTGTACTTCTGGCGTTTGTCTCCCTGAAGTCCTTCCTACCTGCTCTCAGGATAGTGACTGCGGAACCGGACGGAGCTGTACCCTTGGCGTCTGCCTTCCCGCCACGGTCATTACTTGCACGGCTGATACAGACTGCGGCGCAAGCCAGAGCTGTACGGCCGGCATCTGCCTACCCCAGATTCTTCCTGACTGCACAGCCGACACAGACTGCGGTCAGGACGAATCTTGCTTAGCAGGAATATGCCTCCCTCAAGGCATAGACAGCTGCTCAAGCGACTCGGACTGCGGCGAAGGCCAAACTTGCACAGCTGGAGTTTGTCTTCCCGACGCCCTACCTCTTTGTACCCTCGATAGCGACTGCGCTACCCAACAAGTCTGCCGCCTGGGCGTCTGTCTTCCCGAAACCGTCATTACATGTGCGGCTGACAGCGACTGTGGCGGCAGCCAGACTTGCACTGCTGGCGTCTGTCTTCCCCAGGTCTTGCCCCTGCCTGACTGCACGGCTGATACCGATTGCGGTCAGGGCCAGTCTTGCTTGGCCAGTATTTGCCTCCCTGAGGTTATCAACACCTGCTCAGGCGACTCAGACTGTGGCCAGGGGCAGACTTGCACAGCGGGTGTGTGTCTCCCTGACGCGCTCCCGACTTGTGCTGCTGATGGCGACTGCGACGGTTCCCAGGTTTGTCGTCTGGGACTTTGCCTTCCTGTTCTTATCATCACCTGTGCTGCCGATAGCGATTGCGATGCGAGCCAGTCTTGTACTGCGGGAATCTGTCTGGCTTCGGTCCTTCCCAGCTGCACCGCCGATTCGGATTGCGGCCAGGGTGAAGCTTGCTTGGCAGGTCTTTGTCTCCCACAGGGCTTGGATACTTGCGGAGACGATAATCCCTGTGCTGATGGCCAAACGTGCATAGCTGGCGTCTGTCTTCCCGATGTCCTTCCTACGTGTACGCTGGATAGCGATTGCAGCTCTGGACAGGTCTGTCAGCTAGGCGTCTGTCTTCCCGACCCTCTTGTCACTTGTACCGCCGATACCGACTGCGGTACGGACGAGTCTTGTATAGCCGGCATCTGTTTGCCCGCAATCGTCTCTGTCTGCACCGCTGACACGGACTGCGAACAAGGCCAGTCTTGCCTCGCGGGTATTTGCCTTCCAGCCACCATTGCCACCTGTAATGTCGATACACCTTGTGCTGAAGGTCAGACTTGCACTTCTGGCGTTTGCCTTCCAACGGTTCTACCTACCTGTGGGTTGGATGGTGACTGCGGTACTGGCCAAATCTGTCTGCTAGGCCTCTGTCTTCCTGACCCTGTTGTCACTTGCACTGCCGACACCGATTGCGCAGACGCCGAGGCCTGCACAGCTGGTGTTTGCTTACCTCAGGTTGTTCCCAGCTGTGCCGCTGATTCCGACTGCGACCAAGGCCAGTCATGTCTTGCTGGTATCTGCCTTCCAGCTACTATTCCCACATGCGACGACGATACGCCATGCGCTGACGGCCAGACCTGTACCTCAGGCGTTTGCCTCCCGACAGTTCTGCCGACTTGCGCTTTGGACAGCGACTGTTCTTCTGGCCAAATTTGCCAGCTTGGTCTATGTCTTCCGGCAACTGTTGTGGTCTGTACGGCTGATACCGACTGCAGCGATAATGAGTCTTGCACAGGCGGTATCTGCTTGGCAGAGGTCTTGCCTACTTGCTCAGCCGACGAGGATTGTGCGAATGGACAGTCGTGTCTTGCTGGCATCTGCCTTCCGGATACTATCCCTACCTGTGACGCTGATACGCCTTGCGCGGATGGCCAAACTTGCACTTCTGGTGTCTGTCTTCCCGCAGAGCTTCCTACCTGCACGCTCGACTCTGACTGCACTTCTGGCCAAGTCTGTCAACTAGGACTCTGTCTGCCCGATCCTCTTGTTGTCTGCACGGCCGATACCGACTGCGACGACAACCAGGCTTGCACGGCTGGTATTTGCTTGGCACAAGTCTTACCTGCCTGTGCAGCTGATCAGGATTGCTCTGATGGCCAGTCCTGTGTTGCGGGCATCTGCCTACCTGATACTATACCCACTTGCGACGACGATACACCCTGCGCTGAAGGCCAGACTTGCACGTCTGGTGTTTGTCTTCCTGACGTTTTGCCCGCTTGTGCCACGGATACCGATTGTGGCTCAGGCCAGGTCTGTCAACTGGGACTCTGTCTTCCCCCTACCGTTACTGTCTGTACAGCTGATGCGGACTGTGGTGCAAACCAGGTCTGCACGGCTGGAATCTGCTTGCCTCAAGAAGTCTTCCCTGTCTGTGCGACCAATGATGACTGCGCCGACGGCCAATCTTGCCTCGCTGGTATCTGTCTACCTGATGCTATCCCTACCTGTGACGACGATACGCCATGCGCCGATGGCCAGACTTGCACGGCTGGAGTCTGTCTACCCGCAGAGCTCCCTACGTGCACGGCCGATGCCGATTGCACTGGCGCTCAAGAGGTTTGCCGCTTGGGCCTTTGTATCCCAGAGGTCTTGGTGACTTGCACGGCGGACAGCGATTGCGACGATGGTCAATCTTGCGCTGCTGGGTTCTGTGTTCCTCAGGTCTTCCCTACTTGTTCAACCGACGACACCTGTGGAGAAGGACAATCATGTGTTGCTGGAGTTTGTCTTCCAGCAGCCTTGGATGTCTGTGACACCGACACGCCATGTGCTGACGGCCAGACTTGCACAGCAGGCGTCTGTCTTCCGGCAGAGCTGCCTGTTTGTACCGCCGATACCGACTGCTCAGGTAGCCAGGAAGTGTGTCGCCTTGGAGTCTGCATTCCAGCAACCATCACGGCTTGTATAGCTGATGGTGATTGCGGCGAAGGCCAATCTTGCACCGCTGGGTTCTGTGTCCCTCAAGTCTTCCCGACCTGTACGACCGATGAGAGCTGTGGTGAGGGTCAAGCTTGTCTCGGGGGAATCTGCTTGCCTCAAGGCCTCAATACCTGTTCAGATGACACCCCTTGCGCTCAAGGACAAACATGCACAGCTGGTGTCTGCCTTTCCGATGTCTTGCCAGCTTGCACACTCGACAGCGATTGCACTGGCGACCAGGAGATCTGCCGTCTGGGACTCTGCATTCCAGATACCCTCACTGTTTGTTCGACTGACGAGGACTGTGGCGAAAACCAGTCTTGCGGTGCCGGAATCTGCGTGCCGACGATTTTCCCAACCTGCACAGCTGATACGGACTGCCCCCAAGCACAATCGTGTCTTGGCGGCGTCTGTCTCCCTCAGACTTTGGATACTTGCAACGACAATAACCCCTGCACTGAGGGACAAACTTGCACTGCTGGCGTCTGTTTACCCGATACTTTGCCTACTTGCACTGCTGATAGCGACTGCACCGGAAGCCAAGAGATTTGTCGACTGGGACTTTGTATTCCGCAGACACTCACCTCGTGCGCGTCCAACAACGACTGCGATGCCACCGAGACTTGTACGGCTGGAATCTGTCTGCCCAAGGTCTTCCCTGCGTGCACGACTGATACTGATTGTGGACAAGCCGGTGAATCTTGCCTCGGCGGGATCTGTCTTCCGCAGGGTCTCGATACCTGCTCAGCTAATACCGACTGTCAGGCAGGTCAGACTTGCACTGCTGGAGTTTGTCTACCCGATACTCTGCCCCTGTGCTCCATTGACAGCCAGTGTACCGGTGGCCAAGTCTGTCGACTTGGAATTTGTGTTCCGCCAACCCTCACTGTGTGTTCCGCCGATGGCGATTGTGGTGCTAGCGAGTCCTGCACCGCCGGAATCTGCTTGCCTACTATCTTCCCAACTTGCACTGTCAACACTGATTGCGGCGATGAAGAATCATGTCTCGGCGGAATTTGTCTTCCCCAAGACCTTGATACTTGTGAAGCTGATGCCGACTGTGCGACAGGCCAGACCTGCACAGCCGGGGTTTGTCTCCCGAGCACTTTGCTACCCTGCACCGTCGACGGCGATTGCACCGGCGAGCAGCAGATCTGCAGACTCGGGGCCTGTATTCCCGACACGCTCAGCACCTGCGCAGCTGATACCGACTGTGGATCCGGCCAGTCTTGCACAGCCGGAATTTGTCTGGCAATTTTCCCGACATGTGTTTCTGATGATGGTTGTGGTGAGGGCGAATCTTGTCTCGCTGGCGTCTGCCTTCCTCAAGGCCTGGACATCTGTGGAGATGACAACCCCTGCGCCGACGGTCAGACCTGTGCCGCTGGACTCTGCTTGCCCGATGCTCTGCCTGTTTGCAGTCTCGATAGCGACTGTGGTAGCGAGCAGGTCTGTCGACTTGGAGTCTGTCTTCCTGAGCAGCTTGCCGTTTGCCAAGCCAGTGAGGACTGCGGCACCGGCCAGGTTTGCACGGCTGGCGTCTGTCTACCGGGGGTTTTCCCGCCCTGCACAACAGATCAGAACTGTGGCCAGGATCAGTCATGTGTGGCTGGTGTCTGTCTTCCCCAGACTGTCTCTACCTGTACCGTGGATTCAGACTGTCAGGCAGCTCAGATCTGCGCGGCTGGAGCCTGTCTTCCCAACGTCTTGCCGTCCTGTACCACCGACAGCAGCTGTGGCGAGAATCAGGTCTGCCGTCTTGGGCTATGCTTACCCGATCCCTTGACTGTCTGTGAGACGGATAGCGAGTGTGAAACCGGCCAAGCGTGTACCGCTGGAATTTGTATTGCACAGGTCCTTCCCGACTGCACGGCTGATGCGGACTGTGGCTCTGATGAACAGTGTACTGCTGGCATCTGCCTTCCGCAGACCATCGACACCTGTGTGTCCGATACGGACTGCGCGAGCGATAACGTCTGTCGTCTTGGTGTTTGTGTCCCCAGGACGATAACAACCTGTGGCACTGACTCTGAATGCGCGGATGGTGAGGCATGTACCGTTGGCGTCTGTCTCCCTCAGGTGTTCCCTGATTGTACAGCCTCGACCGATTGCGCCAGCGGCCAGACTTGCCAGGCAGGTATCTGTCTCCCCGAAGCTATCCAGGGCTGTTCAGCCGATGGAGATTGCTCTGCGGGCCAGGCTTGCACTAGCGGAGTCTGCCTTCCATCCATCTTGCCTTCATGTACGACCGATACCGACTGCAACAACAATGAGCTCTGCCGACTTGGTGTCTGTATTCCTCGGACGCTCAACGTTTGCGTTAGCATCGACGACTGCAGCGCCGTGGAAACCTGCACGGCGGGCGTGTGTCTGGCGGAGGTATTCCCTCCCTGCACGATGACTTCGGATTGTGGCAGCGGCCAGACTTGTCAGGCCAGTTTCTGTCTTCCAGAGGCTGTCACGACTTGCACGACCGATTCAGACTGTCTTTCTACCCAGAGCTGTACAGCCGGCATTTGCTTGCCCACTATCCTGCCCATTTGCTCAGACGATAGCGGTTGCGGTGTCGAGCAAGTCTGCAAGCTAGGCGTTTGTGTTCCTCGAGACCTGACGATCTGTCAAGATGATACCTCTTGCGGCACTGGACAAACCTGCACAGCCGGAATCTGTCTTCCCACAGTCCTCCCTGATTGCACAACAAGCACGGATTGTACGGGCGGCCAGGTTTGCCAGGCTGGTATTTGTCTTCCCGGCACCGTCGGGACCTGCACAACCGACGCCGATTGTGAGACTGACCAGACTTGCACTGGTGGAATCTGCCTTCCGACAATTCTACCTACCTGCTCGGACGACGCTGGCTGCGATGTTGATCAGATTTGCAAGCTCGGTGTGTGCATTCCCAGAGATCTCACAATCTGTGATGATGATACTCCTTGCGCGGACGGTCAGACTTGCACAGCTGGCATTTGCTTACCGACAATCTTCCCTGCTTGTACCTCTGCCGATGATTGCGGTACTGGCCAAGCTTGCGAAGCTGGAGTTTGCCTTCCGGAGACTCTAGGCACCTGCTCAACATCCGCGGATTGTCCTGATGCCCAGACCTGCACAAACGGAATCTGTTTGCCAATCATTCTCCCGACCTGCGCTGATGATACCGCTTGCGCCGTCGATCTGGTTTGTAGGCTCGGTGTCTGTATCCCCAGAGACCTTACGACCTGTGAGAATGATGAGTCCTGTGCCGATGGTCAGACTTGCACAGCCGGAATCTGCTTGACCACCGTCTTCCCTGCTTGTTCGGAGACTACGGACTGCTCCAGCGGCGAGGTTTGCCAAGCAGGCCTTTGTCTTCCTGAAACGGTGCAGACTTGCTCGACTGCCGACGAGTGTCTCCAAGACCAGACCTGTACCGCTGGAGTCTGCCTTTCTACAGTCCTACCTGCCTGCTCAGATGATTCCACCTGTGCTGCTGAAGAGGTGTGCCGACTTGGGGTTTGTATTCCTCGAGACCTTTCGCTTTGTCAGTCCAACGAGGAATGCACTGACGGTCAGACCTGTGCTGCCGGAATTTGCATCCCCACGCCTTTGCCCGACTGCGCAACGGATACGGATTGCTCAGATGGAGCAACTTGCACCGCCGGAGTCTGTCTCCCAGTTGGCCTTACCAGCTGTACCACAAACGCAGCTTGTGACGTGGGTCAGTCCTGTACTGGCGGTGTCTGTCTTCCTACGGTTCTGCCTACCTGCTCAGACGACACTGCCTGTGCTAGTCAAGAGGTCTGTAGGCTGGGCGTCTGTGTCCCCTCGGACCTTGCTGTCTGCGCTGTTGATGGAGACTGCGGTAGCGGACAAGTCTGTACAGCCGGACTCTGTCTTCCAGAGCTCTTCCCTGACTGCCAGGCCGACGGCGATTGTACCGACGGACAGGTTTGCACCGCGGGTATTTGTCTACCATCAGGCTTGCCGGTTTGCGGAGATGATACTCCCTGCGCCGACGGCCAGACCTGCACAAGCGGCGTCTGCCTCCCGACTGTTTTGCCGATTTGCACGGATGACATCTCCTGCACCGCTGAACAGGTTTGCAGGCTCGGCCTTTGCGTGCCGAGGGACCTGGTTACTTGCACCGCCGATACTGACTGCTCTGGGCAGCAGGCCTGTTTGGCGGGTATCTGCCTAGCTTCCGTTTTCCCTCCCTGCCTCACCAACACCGACTGTGAGGACAACGAGCAATGCACGGCTGGCACCTGTCTTCCCCAGGGTCTTGATACCTGCTCAGCAGACTCAGACTGCGGTGAAGGCCAGACTTGTACAGCCGGCGCGTGCCTTCCTACCGTTTTGCCGGCTTGTGCGGCTGACACGGATTGTGGAGGTGACGATGTCTGCAGACTTGGTGTTTGCTTGCCTGCGACCCTCGCAACCTGCGAGGCCGATAGTGACTGTGCCTCGGATCAGACCTGTACTGCTGGTATATGCCTCCCCACGCTGCTGCCTCCTTGTCAAGCCGACGGAGATTGCGGTACTGGACAGGCTTGCACCAATGGCATTTGCCTCCCTGATACCATCCAGCAGTGTACACCGGAGTCCGGATGTGATGAAGGCCAAACCTGTATTGCAGGAGCCTGCCTTCCCGATATCCTTCCTGACTGCACCCTTGATTCAGACTGCGCTGTTGATCAGCTTTGCCGACTTGGCGTTTGCCTGCCCCAGGAGATCACCACCTGTCAAGCCGATACTGACTGCACTGAAGGCAATGTGTGCAGCGGTGGAATCTGCCTCCCCCCTCTTTATCCTACCTGTGCCACGGATACAGACTGTGCCTCGGGCTCGTCTTGTACCGCTGGCTTTTGCCTTCCCGTTGACCTGGCTGTCTGTACACAGGACTCTGACTGTGCTACAGCTCAAGTCTGTACCTCTGGGGTCTGTCTGCCCCGTGTGTTGGACACTTGCTCAGCCGATAGCGATTGTGCTGACAACGGTGTTTGTCGACTTGGTGTCTGTCTCCCAGTGGATCTCAGCCTCTGTGAATCCGACAGCTCTTGTGCTGAGGGTGAGACTTGTACCGGAGGTGTCTGTCTCCCAACGGTCTTCCCTACTTGCGCCACAGCCGACGACTGCAGCAGCGGACAAGCCTGTACCGCTGGCATCTGTCTTCCGGAGAATCTGGGTACCTGCTCAGACGAGTCGCCTTGCGGACAGGGTCAGACTTGCACCCTTGGAGTCTGTCTTCCAACCCTACCTGTCTGTACTGTCGATTCCGACTGCGAGAACGATGGCGTCTGCCGTCTGGGAGTCTGTCTCCCTAGCAATCTCAGCGTTTGTACTGCCGACTCCGACTGCACCGAGAATCAGACTTGCACTGGTGGTATCTGCATTGCCAAGATCTTCCCTACCTGCGAGCAAGACTCGGATTGTGGAAGTAGTGACACCTGTACTGGAGGCGTCTGCCTTCCCACCGGCATCGTTGGTTGTACTGGCGATGGAGACTGCGAAGACGACCAAACCTGCACAGCAGGAGTCTGTCTTCCGGACTCATTGCCGGCCTGTACGACCGATAGCGACTGCTCCAACGATCTACTCTGCCGACTCGGTGTTTGTATTCCCTCGGACCTTGCTCTTTGCCAGGTTGACGAGGAATGCCCTGTCGGTCAAGCATGCCCCGGTGGAGTCTGCCTCCCCTCAATCTTCCCTCTTTGTCAGACAGATTCGAATTGTGACGCTGAAAACCTCTGCGTTGCTGGTATCTGTCTCCCTACCGCCATCCCTAGCTGCGGCGACGATACGCCCTGTGCCGATGGCCAAACGTGTACCTTGGGCGTGTGTCTTCCAGACGCATTGCCGACCTGCACTGCTGATGCCGACTGCCGGTCCGACGAGGCTTGCAGACTCGGCGTCTGTATCCCTCAGGATATCACTGTGTGTCAACAAAATAGTGACTGCGCCGTCTCGCAAACTTGTACCGCTGGGCTCTGCGTTCCCGAAGTCTTCTCGGGTTGCCAGACCAGTGCCGACTGTGGCAGCGGAAACTCCTGCACAGGCGGTCTTTGCCTTCCTGACGGGATCCTGGGCTGCACCGACGACAGTGGATGTGAAACCGACCAAACCTGCACGGTCGGCGTCTGTCTACCCGATGTCTTGGACACTTGCACGGCTGACACGGACTGCACTGGTGGCAATGTCTGCCGCCTTGGCGTCTGTATTCCCGTCGATCTCTCGGTCTGCACCTTGGACACCGACTGCGCTACGACTGAGACCTGTACCGCGGGTGTCTGCCTTCCCCAGATTATTCCTACGTGCTCAGCTGATACCGAGTGTTCGGATGGCGACAGCTGTACTGCTGGCGTCTGCCTTCCGAGTACACTCATTGCTTGTACTAACGGAGATGGCACTTGCGCAGCAGGCCAGGTCTGCACTGCTGGTGTCTGTCTTCCCGAAGTCTTGCCTACCTGCTCTATTGACACCGACTGCGGCAATCAGCAAGTCTGCCGCCTTGGCGTCTGTCTGCCCCAGGAGGTTACTACATGTGATTCTGATGACGCTTGTGCCGACGACCAAACCTGTACGGGCGGCGTCTGCCTTGCGACCGTCTTCCCGACATGTGAGACTGCCGCCGACTGCACTGGCGGCGATGTATGCGTGACTGGAGCCTGTCTCCCCGACATCATCACCCAATGTACGGCGGATACTGACTGCAGCGACGGCGAGTCTTGCACCAGCGGGGCTTGTCTTCCCGTCTTCCTCTCGACTTGCGAGTCTGACGATCAATGCGCAAGCACCCTGGTCTGTCGACTTAGTGTCTGCCTTCCTCGCGACCTCACCAGCTGCTCAGACGACGAACCATGTGCTGACGGCCAAACCTGCGCCGCTGGGGTCTGTGTTCCAGAAGTCTTCCCAGGTTGTACTTCCGCTACGGACTGCTCTCAGGGACAAGTCTGCACAGCTGGGCTCTGTCTCCCTGACACCCTCAAGACCTGCGACGACCAGAACACTTGCGATGCTGGACAGACTTGCACGGCGGGTATCTGTCTTCCTTCCGTTCTGCCAGCCTGTGAAGCCGATGCCGACTGCGATAGCGGCAATGTTTGCAGACTCGGTACTTGTCTCCCTCCCGTTATCGTATCTTGCGATTCAGATGGCGACTGCGGCTCCTCGGAAACTTGCACGGCTGGCGTCTGCCTTCCCACAGTCTTCCCTGCCTGTGAGACAAGCACGGACTGCGCCGATGGCCAGACATGTGTCTCCCAGATCTGCCTTCCTGACACGATCCCTGCCTGTGGCCCTGAGAACTCGTGCCCGGCGGATCAGACTTGCATTGGCGGAGTCTGTCTCCCTACGATCCTGCCGTCCTGTTCTGCTGATGCTAATTGCGCTATCGACCTCCTCTGTCGACTGGGAGTTTGTGTGCCTCGAGACTTGACTGCCTGTTCGACTACGGATGACTGCACCGAGGGCCAGACTTGTTCTGCTAGCCTCTGCGTTCCCGAGCTCTTCCCGACTTGCCAGTCATTTACGGATTGCAGCGGTGGCCAGGTCTGTACGGCAGGGACTTGCTTGCCAAGCGGTGTCGATACCTGTTCGGCCGATTCCGACTGCGCTGATGGCCAGTCTTGTGCAGCAGGCGTCTGCCTTCCTGACGTTCTCCTTGTATGCACCACCGAGAGTGATTGCAGCGGCGAACAGGTCTGTAGGCTAGGCCTCTGCGTTCCGTCGGATTTGACTGTCTGTCAATCCGATACCGCCTGTGCCAGCGACCAGACGTGTATCGGAAACATCTGTTTGGCTTCCGTTTTCCCTCCATGCCAGACCGACGACAACTGCGACGACGGCTCAACTTGCACAGCAGGCGTCTGTCTTCCTACCGTTATTCCTACCTGCGTCGATGCCTCGACTTGCGGCGCCAACCAGGTTTGTGTTTCTGGTGTGTGTCTTCCCGAGATCCTGCCTACTTGTACCACCGACGCCCAGTGTACTGGTGATCAGGTTTGCAGGCTCGGAAACTGTCTTCCCGCCGAGGTCACCATTTGTACGTCCGACACCGACTGCAGCGGATCCGATGCCTGTCTCGCCGGTTTGTGTCTTCCAGAGGTCTTCCCGACTTGCACGGATAACACGGACTGCAACAATGGCGAGGTCTGTACCGGCGGTGCTTGTCTACCTAACAACTTGCCTACTTGCGACGATGATGCCCCTTGCGGTGCAAACCAGGTCTGCACGGAAGGAATCTGTCTTCCCGCAGTCCTCCCAACTTGCGAGGCTGATACCGAGTGCGCATTTGGCGAGGTTTGCAGACTCGGAGTTTGTATTCCGCGGACTATTACGCCCTGTGCCGACACTGAGACTTGTGACAACGAACTTATCTGCGTTGGCGGTATCTGCATTACGCAGACATTCCCATCTTGTAACGCTGATGCTGATTGTCTTGATGGCCAATCCTGCTCAGCAAATGTCTGTCTCCCGTCGACTTTGACAGGCTGCAGCGACGAGTCGCCCTGCGCTGCTGGACAGGTCTGCACCAGTAGTGTCTGTCTTCCCGAGGTGCTACCTTCGTGTGCCAGCGATTCCGAATGCCAAAACGCACAAGTTTGCAGACTGGGTATCTGTGTGCCCAACGACCTCACGACCTGTCAAGCCGATGTCGACTGCGGTGAAGGCCTGGCCTGTACCGGCGGAATCTGCCTTCCTGAAGTATTCCCTCCATGCGCGACCAACGACAACTGTGACGATGGCCAGGTTTGCACTGCTGGTGTTTGCCTTCCCGACGTCCTGCCCACGTGTTCGGACACCGATAATCCCTGCGCAGATGGCCAATCTTGCGTGTCGGGTATCTGCATTCCCGACACCCTGCCTACTTGCGAGAGTGACGCTGCATGCGGAACTGGAAAGGTCTGCAGACTGGGATTCTGTATCCCCGAGGTCCTTGTAACTTGCACGACTACTGCGGACTGTGACGGCGACTTGACATGTACGGCCGGTCTTTGTGTTCCTGCAGTATTCCCTACCTGCACGGCTGATACTGATTGCGATGGCACCAACACTTGTGTTGGAGGCGCATGCCTTCCCAATACCATCCCTACCTGTGAGACCGACGACAGCTGCTCCGACGGACAGACTTGTGTCTCGGGAGTCTGTCTTCCGGCTGATCTGCCTGACTGCACTTCTGATCCCGACTGCGGCTCTGGCCATGTCTGTCGTCTTGGCCTTTGCATCCCCGAAGTCCTCATTATATGCACAACTACCACCGAATGTGGCACTAGCCAAACCTGCACAGCTGGACTCTGCGTTCCAGAGGTATTCCCGCCCTGCGAAACTGCAGAGGATTGTGGAAGCGGCTTGTCTTGCCTCAACGGCGTTTGTCTACCTGACACTCTGCCTACTTGCACCGACGACACGTCTTGCGCCGACGGTCAAACCTGCCAGTCGGGTGTCTGCCTCCCAGTCGATCTTCCAACCTGCGAGGCTGATGCCGAGTGTGGTCTCAACCAAGTCTGCAGACTCGGCCTTTGCATTCCCGACGTTGTTACCATCTGTACCAGCGATACCGAGTGTGGCGACGACCAATCTTGCACAGCCGGTGTTTGTGTACCAGAGGCCTTCCCCAAATGTACCAACGATAGTGACTGCGGCAGCGGGAACCAGTGCACTGGTGGCGTTTGTATTCCTACCGTCTTCGATGGTTGCCAGAACGATGGCGACTGTTCGGCCGAGGAAACATGCGTCTCCGGCCTTTGTGTGCCAGATGCCCTTCCTTCTTGTGGCACTGACGAGGATTGTGGCTCCGGCCAGGTCTGTCGTCTCAACCTTTGTCTTCCGCAGACCATCACCGAGTGTACAATCAACCAGGACTGCAGTGCTAGCCAGACTTGCACTGCCGGTATCTGCCTTCCCGAGGTCTTCCCAGGCTGCGAGCAGGATGCCGACTGTGGAAGGGACAACACCTGCACTGGCGGCGTCTGTCTCCCTGTTACCATCCCTGTCTGCGACGACGATACGCCTTGTTCTGAGGGTCAGACCTGCACCGCTGGCGTCTGCCTTCCTGACGCTCTAGCAACCTGCGAGACTGATCCGGACTGTGGCTCTGGCCAAGTCTGCCGCTTGGGCGTCTGTCTTCCTGAGACAATCACGCCATGCGAGTCCGACCAGCAGTGCGGCGCCAGCCAAACCTGTACTGCCGGACTTTGCGTGCCAGAGGTTTTCCCAGCTTGTACCCAGAATAGCGATTGTGCCTCTGGCCTCGCCTGTCAGGCTGGCTTCTGTCTTCCAGATGTCATACCCGGTTGCAGTGACGAGAATCCTTGCTCAGCGGGTCAAACTTGCACTGAGGGAGTCTGTCTGCCTGATACTCTCCCGACCTGCTCTAGCAACGTGGACTGCGGAAATGGTCAAGTGTGTCGACTCGGTGTCTGTCTCCCTGACACCGTTGTGCCCTGCGAGTCAAACGATTCCTGCGATGAAGGCCAGACATGTGCGGTTGGAATTTGTATCGCCGAAGTCTTCCCACCTTGCACAGACAGCACGGATTGTAGTGCTGGTCAAGTCTGTAGCGCTGGGCTTTGTCTTCCCGACATCTTCCCCGCGTGTACTGTTGACGATGACACTTGTGGTCAAGATCAGACATGCGTGGGCGGACTATGTGTTCCCGCCCAACTTCCTGCTTGTTCAGCCGACTCCGACTGCGGTAGCAACTTGCTCTGCAGACTCGGAGTTTGTCTACCTGATACCCTTAACACCTGCGAGAGCGACAGTCAATGCGGCGAAGGACAAACCTGTTCTGCCGGTCTTTGTATCCCCGAGGTATTCCCTGGCTGTTCCCTGGATACCGATTGTTCGTCTGGTCTGGTATGCACTGGCGGCGTCTGTCTTCCTGTGCTCCTCCCGGAGTGCAGTGATACCACGCCTTGCGCTGAAGGACAAGACTGCACTTCGGGCGTCTGTGTTCCTACCAGCTTGCCTACCTGCGCTGCTGATTCAGAGTGCGCCACGGCCCAGGTTTGCAGACTTGGAGTCTGTATTCCTGAGATTCTGAACCTGTGCACTGACGATGATTCATGCACGGAGGGCCAAGTTTGTACCGCCGGACTCTGTGTCCCGCCAGCCTTACCAATTTGCACAACGGACCAGGATTGTGTCTCGGCCGACAGTTGCGTATCAGGCGTCTGTGTTCCTAAGACGCTTGGTACTTGCGACGTCAACGGAAACGACTGCGGCACTGGCCAGACTTGTGTGGCTGGTGTCTGCCTTCCCGACGTGTTGCCCGACTGCACAGCTGATACAGACTGTGGCGACAGCGACGTTTGCAGACTTGGAGTCTGCGTTCCCCAGGTTCTGGTTGTCTGCACAACGAGTGCAGAGTGTGATTCTACTCAGACTTGCACCGCTGGTATCTGTCTTGCCACTGTCTTCCCTGGCTGCACCGACAGCGCTTCTTGTGGTGAAGGAGAGACCTGTACTGCAGGTGTCTGTCTTCCCGATACCCTCAACGGCTGCGAGACCAGCGCTACTTGCGACAACGGCCAGGTCTGTACCAATGGCGTCTGTCTCCCGAGTGTGCTACCTACCTGTCAATCCGACACAGACTGTTCATCCTCAGACCTTTGCAGGCTCGGTGTCTGTATTCCTCGGGATACCATCACCTGTGCCGGCGACGACGATTGTGGATCTGGCCAGACTTGCACTGCGGGTGTCTGTTTGCCGGCTGTCTTCCCGGCTTGTCTCGAGTCCTCTGATTGTGGTGAAAGTGAGACCTGCACATCGGGTGTCTGTCTTCCCAGTGTTATTGGCGGATGCCAGACAACCGCTGAGTGTACTGCGGGCCAGACCTGTGTGGCCGAGGTCTGCCTCCCAGACCTTCTCACCAGCTGTATGACGGACGCGAACTGCGATGCCGCTGAAGTCTGCAGACTGGGTTACTGTATTCCCCGGACGGTTGTTACCTGCACAGCTGATAGCGACTGCACCACCGAGCAGTCCTGCACTGGCGGTATCTGTATTGCTCAGCTTCTACCAGGCTGTACAGCGGACACTGACTGCAGCACGGGCGAAACCTGTCTAGCTGGCGTCTGCTTCCCTGCCAGCGTGGCCGCCTGTACCGCAAATGCGGACTGTGAAGACCGCGAGGTTTGTACCTCTGGTGTCTGTGTCCCCCAGGTACTCCCTACCTGCGAAACGGATGCTTCTTGCGCCGAGGGCCTGGTGTGTAGGCTAGGAACTTGTCTTCCCGGCGTGCTCACCGGCTGCGAGAACAACCTCCAATGCCGCGATGGCCAGACTTGCGAGGCTGGCCTCTGTGTGCCTCTCTCGGTTCTTTGTACCCTCGACTCGGACTGTTCCGACGGCAATGTTTGTCGGGCCGGTCTCTGTCTCCCCCCATCCTTCCCTGCCTGTAGCGTCAGCAATGACTGCGGCTCGGGCTTTACTTGTACGGGTGGTGTTTGCTTCCCCGAGGCTCTCAACACTTGTACTGCTACGGAAGGCTGCTCGGCCGACCAAGTTTGTACCAACGGCGTCTGCCTTCCGAGCGATCTTAGCGGCTGCCAGACCAACGGCGACTGTGGCCAGAATGAGCAGTGTACGCTGGGAGTGTGTCTCCCGACTACTGTTCTGGACTGCAGCGCCGACAGCGACTGCGATACGACGAGCAGCGAAGTCTGTCTGGCCGGTCTCTGTGTGTCGACTCTTACACCCTGTGTTAGCAGTAGTACTTGCGGCGCTGATGAAGTCTGCACATTGGGCTTCTGTCGTCCCTCGACTCCCGACCAGTGCGCGTCTGACAGCGACTGCACGAACCAAGAGTTCTGTTCTCTCGGCGTTTGTGCTCCCCGTTCGCTCACCTGTGAGAGCAGCGATGACTGCGGCGAGAACCAGGTCTGCACCGTCGGTCTCTGCACCACGGATATCTCGACCACCGGCTGCAGCAGCGCCAACGACTGTCTCCTGGGCGTCGGGCTTTGCACCCTGGGTCTCTGTATCTGTGTCAATGGCGTCTGCGGACTGGATCCCAGCATCCCGCAGTGTTCCAGCGACGTCGACTGCGCCGCGACAGAGCTTTGCCAAAGCGGTGCTTGCGTGGCCAGGACGGACTGTTCTGCTTCCAACGATTGCGTGCTCGGCCTCAATCTTTGTCTCCTCCCCGGCGTCTGTCTCTGCCTCAACGGTGTCTGCACCCTTGGCGGCTCGACGACGCCGACTTGTTCCTCGGACGCCAACTGTGACCAGGCCGGCGGCGAGGTCTGCCAGAGCGGCACTTGCACGGTTCCTTCGACGGCGTGTGCCAGCGACACGCAATGTGTCGGCAAGGTGCTTGGCCTCGACGTCTGTCTCTTCGGCATGTGTGTCTGTAACGGCGGCAGCTGTGTCTACAACGGACCCAGTGCCTGTACCGCGGATTCGGGATGTTCTTCTGACGAGCTCTGTGTTTCTGGGCGTTGTACTCCTAACCCGTTGCAGTGTACTGCTGACACGGGCTGCGGGGACGAACAAATCTGCCAGTTTGGTACCTGTCTCGCGGGATGTCGCTCCAACAGCGGCTGTCTCGGCAACAGGGCGTGTCAGTTCGGTCTCTGCGTTACCGGCTGCGGCTCCAACGAAGACTGCGGCACCGGCCAGACCTGTCAGCAGAGGCTCTGCGTCGACAACGTGCTCACCCCCTGCACGTCGACGTCCCAGTGCGGCTCCAACGAGATCTGCCAGCTCGGCAGCTGTCTCCCCAACCTCCTCCCTCTTTGCATCACCGCGGCCCAGTGCACCGAGGGGCAGATCTGCCCCAGCGGAGTCTGCACGGGCTGCAACTCGGACGCTCAGTGCGGCGCTGGCCGGGCTTGTCAGAACGAGCTCTGCGTGGCCAGCGTCACGCCCGCTTGCACGGGCAACAGTGGCTGTACCGACGGGCTGGTCTGTCAGAGCGGTCTTTGTCGTCCCTGTACGTCTACATCTCAGTGCGGCGACGACCAGGTCTGTACGGCTGGCATGTGTGGAGCCTGTACGCTCAGTGCGCAGTGCAGCACCGGAGATGTCTGTCTCAACGGCGTCTGCGGCGACTGTACCGACAACTCTCAGTGCAGCACCGGCCAGGCTTGTAAGTCTGGACAATGCACCTTCTGTAGCCAGAGCTCAGACTGCGGCGCTGCCAACATCTGTACCCTTGGAATCTGCAGTCCTGGCTGTCTATCCAGCGCCTCGTGTTCAGCCGGCGAGGTCTGTCTCCTCGGCCAGTGTGCCGGCTGCACGTCCCAGACGCAGTGTCTCCCCGGCCAAGCTTGCCAGGGCGGTCTCTGCGGCGCCTGTCTTCTCGACAACCAGTGTGGTTCCGGCGAGGTCTGTATCTCGGGCATCTGCCAACCTGCTTGCACGTCCAGCGGCCAATGTACCGGCGGCCAAGTCTGTACGCTCGGAAGATGTGCCCCTTGCCTTCTCAACTCGGATTGTGGCACCGGCCAGATCTGCAATGCCGGATCTTGTGGTGCCTGTACGACGGCGCTACAGTGTGGTCTCGGCCAAGTCTGCGAGGCTGGCATCTGCCATGCCGCTTGTCTGTCCAACTCCCAGTGTCCCTCGGGACAGACCTGTCAAGCTGGGCTTTGCGTCCCCTGTACTCTGGACTCCCAGTGTGCCACCGGGCAGGTCTGTCGGACAGGAAGCTGTGGCGCGTGTACGGCCGACAGCCAATGTACGACACCTGGCCAGATCTGTAGCAGCGGCGTCTGCACGGCTGGCTGTGTCTCGAGCCTTTCCTGCAGCAACGGTCAAATCTGCACCTCTGGCCGCTGTGCCGCCTGTACGTCTGCTTCCCAGTGCAGTACTGGCCAAGCGTGTGTCTCTGGAGCATGTGGAACCTGTACTTCGAGCAGCCAGTGCGGCACCGGAAACGTATGCAGCAGTGGTCTCTGTATCCCGGCTTGCACGTCGAGCTCCCAGTGCGCCCTTGGAGCCGTCTGTCAGTCAGGACTCTGCGTCCCCTGTACCGGCAACTCGGACTGCAGCACCGGACAAGTCTGCACGGCCGGAGCTTGCAGCGCCTGTCTCCTCACGGCTCAGTGTGGTGGCAACGGCCAAGTCTGCGAGAACGGCGCCTGTCACGCTGGCTGCTCGTCCAACTCGGACTGCAGCAACGGCAAGATCTGCCAGGCCGGACTCTGCATCGTCTGCACAAACAACTCCCAGTGTCCCACCGGCCAAGCTTGTGTTCTCGGATCCTGCGGAGCCTGTTCTTTTGATATCCAGTGCAACAGCGGCGTTGGACAGTACTGCGAGAGCGGTATCTGTCGCGCAACCTGCACGTCCAACTCGCAGTGCGGCACGGGACAAGCCTGCTTGGCGACGGGACGCTGCGGTGCCTGTACCCTCAACTCCCAGTGCGGCACCGGGCAGGCTTGTATCAGCGGCTCTTGCGGAGCTTGCACTACGAACACTCAGTGCGGCGTTGGTCAAGTCTGCAGCGGAGGAACGTGTATCGCGGCGTGTACTTCCAACGCGCAGTGTAGCGGCGGCACCGTCTGCCGCGCAACGGGACTCTGCGATACTTGCACCACCAACGGCCAGTGCAACGCCGGAACGGTCTGCAACGTCTCCACGGGAACCTGCGGCCTCTGTACTCTCAACTCGCAGTGCCTGGCCACCCAGGGCTGTGATACTTCCACGGGTCTCTGTGCCACGACGTGTGACGCGACTGACAACAGCGGGAACGCCTGCGGTGGAGGCCGTGTCTGTACCTCTTCGGACGGTCTGACGGGTCTCTGCACCGGCTGCACCAACACGTCCCAATGTCGAAACGGCCAGGTCTGTACCGGCGGACTCTGCTCCGTGTGCACTCTCGATTCTCAGTGCGGCTCCGGCAAGGTCTGTCGTCTCGGCACCTGTGTTGCCAGTTGCACGACCAACGCCAACTGCGGCACCGGCGTCTGCTCTTCGGGAAGCTGCACGACTTGCACGGCCTCGTCCCAGTGCAACACGGGACAGGTCTGTACCCTCGGAGCCTGCACGGCCTGCCTCACCACCGCCCAGTGCGGCACCGGCCAGGTCTGCAGCGCCGGCTCTTGTATCGCGGCGTGTACGTCCAACTCGAACTGTGCCGCCGGCCAAGTCTGCCAGTCTGGAAACTGTGGTGCCTGTACCGCCAGCTCCCAGTGCGATACTGGCAAGGTGTGTACCCTCGGAAGCTGTGGTTCTTGTCTCCTGGACGCCCAGTGTACGACCCCGGGCCAGATCTGCAGCGGCGGCCTCTGCATCGCCGGCTGCACGGCCAACTCGCAGTGTACCAACGGACAGGTGTGTCAGTCTGGTCGCTGTGCAGCCTGCTCGGCGACGTCTCAGTGTGATACCGGCAAGGTCTGCACGGCTGGCACCTGCGGTTCCTGCACTCTGGATGCTCAGTGCGGAAGCGGCAAAGTCTGCAGCAGCGGAACGTGCATTGCTTCTTGCGCCTCCAACGCGGCGTGCAGTGCTGGTCAGGTCTGTCTCTCCGGGCACTGTTCCGCTTGTACGGTAAACTCCCAGTGCAACACTGGCCAAGTCTGCAACAGCGGCACATGCGGTGCTTGTACGTCCGACGCGCAGTGTCTGACTGCTGGCAACATCTGCAACAGCGGTCTCTGCGTGGCCGGCTGCCTCACCAGTTCGTCTTGCAGCGGTGGCCAGGTCTGTTCGGCCGGTCGCTGCATCGCTTGTACGGCCAGCAACCAGTGCTCGACGGGCCAAGTCTGCTCTTCGGGGGCTTGCGGCGCTTGCACGACTGATGCGCAATGTACCACGGCTGGACAAGTTTGCAACAGCGGTGTCTGCTCCGCTGGCTGTGCCTCCAGCCTGGCTTGCAGCGGAGGCCAAGCGTGTGTGTCCGGCCACTGCCAGGCCTGCACAGCAACCTCCCAGTGTACGACGGGGCAGGCTTGTGTCTCCGGATCCTGCGGCACATGCTCTACAAGTGCTCAGTGCGGAACGGGCAAGGCTTGTAGTTCCGGTTCCTGTATCGACGCGTGCACCACCAACGCCAACTGTGCCACCGGCCTCGTCTGCAACGCCGGGACAGGTCTCTGCGGCGCCTGTACGGCCAGCTCGCAGTGCAACACCGGCCAGGTCTGTAACGCCGGCGTCTGCGGCGCCTGCACGCTCGACTCGCAGTGTACAACCGCCGGCCAAGTCTGCAACGTCGGTCTCTGCGGGCCTCCCTGTACGAGCACGGCCAACTGCAGCGGCGGCAAGGTGTGTACCAGCAGCCACTGCGTCGCCTGCACGTCCAACGCCCAGTGTTCGACGTCGACTGGCAAGCTCTGCATCTCCGGCGCGTGTAGCATCTGTACGTCCAACTCTCAGTGCGGTACCGGCCAGGCCTGTGTCGCCGGCGTCTGCGGCGCTTGCACCCTCGATGCGCAGTGCGGAACTGGCCAGACGTGCGCGACTGGCGGCGTCTGCAAGACGCGCGAGTGTACCGGCAACGGAGATTGCCTCAGCGTCGGGCTTTGCGCCATCACCAGGATTTGTATCTGTCTCCTCGGAATCTGCACATAGACTGTCTTTCCGGCAGATCTCCTCGACAGATAAATCACTTCCTGGCGACCCCCCTTTTTCTTTCACCACGTCAAATTGTCAAAAACAGTCTCTTTTATCTATTATTTCGTTTCTTATGTAGCATCCCACACACTCACTTTGGAATTGGAGCCAAGATTTACAAAGCACGGCTCTGTGTCAGCGAGCGGAGGAGTTCTCGGGCATCGTTAGGAGAAGGGTTGGTTGGCTTTGCCGCCCTCACATTCTTTCAGCCGAAGTTATGACTCGGTGGATTGTTTAATGTTTTTAAGTAGTCGGGCCTCGTGGCCCTTTTCCACTCTTTCGGACTCGTCATCCTCATACATAGTGGACTTGATGTTAAATACAATAGTTTGTTCTCAACCTCGGTTCTCGACCTAAGTTTGCAGTGATATGTACGATGAAGACGTAAGCGTGTGCAGTTTGCACTATTTCACCCCTTAACTCTGGGAAATCCCTTAGTTTCCAGCCAGGAGAGCCTTGCTCTCCTCGTAGTCACTGGTACCATGCTCAGGATCGGCATCGACGGCATTCTCGGCACCGCACAGAGAACCAGCATCCGAAGCTCCGGCGGGGCCATCAACGCCAGCGAACTCGCGCTTGTCGTTGGCCAGCAGCATGTTCTCAGCCGCCTCGGGCAACCAGCCGTTGATGAAGTCGCCGTGCGAGCAGTACGACGATCCGCAAGCGAGCTCGAAGGGCGCCTCGCCGGACCAACCCTCCGGCAGAATGGTGCGCAGGTCGTAGCGAATGGAGAAGCGCAGCTGGGGGATACGCTTCATGCCCGAGGGACAGCGGTTGGCGGGCTTGAAGTCGCCGTTCCAGTTGTGCGTGCCCGAGTAGGCGCTCTCGAGCGTCTGCTCGTTGACGCAGTCGTGGAAGAGCAGCAGAGTCTGAAGATGGGTCGAGCAGGTCTTCGTGGGGAAGGCGGCGAGGTCCTTGTTCTCCTCGGCGGCGTCGCCCTCGCAGAACCAGGACACGCCGGTGAGGGCGTCGACGCCGGCTTGGTCGACGGCCGACACGTTGCCAGCGACGGCCTGGAAGTCCTGCGGGATGGCGACCTCGGCGTTTTCGATGGAGACGTAGTAGGCGCTGAAGCGGTTGACGGGGACGGGCTCGGTGCCGGTGTCTTTTCGGACGAAGAGAGTAGGGACCCCTGGGGATATTAGATACTGAGATAGTCTACGATAGACTCGGCAACTCACAATAAATCGAGTAGTCGTTGGGGTTCTGGGCGGTGGAGCAACCCGCCTGCAGCTCAGCGGACGTCGTAGTGTTGGCCGTCACGGCGTCGGATCCGAAGAAGCTGTGCATGTGGCTCTTGTCGTACTGGCCGGGGAAGACGATGGGGTCGATGTTCTTGTACATGAAGCGGTCGACCACGGTGATGGTGTAGGCCGAGGCGGCGCCAGCGCCAGCGAGGAGGAAGAGAAGCGACTGCATTGTGGAAGAAATAGTAACAGAAACGAAGGACTAATTAACGAGTGGAATAAAGGGTGAGCTGGTCACGAGAAAAGAAGGTGAGGATACCGAGAAGTCACAACCATCGATTGCTCAGGACGTCGCTGAGTATTTCAACTGTTCAGCTCGTCTTGGCGCGATCTACCAATGTCACCCTGACGGGCTGTCGTCTAGATAGCCGCCGTTTCCATTGTCGAGGCGAAACAACGCTACAGGGGCTCTTGTCCGTACATTTGTGGAAACAAAGTTCCGTTTTGTCCTTTTCCCCGTCTAATTCGTTTAATTCAACGTGAAACGGACGTGAAGCAGGCGGCCCCGTCGGAGGCATGCCTCGATGCGGTTAAGCATAACTCCGTCCGATGCACCCGAGAACTTTTCCGGAGATTGCCTATCGTCTGTTCGATGTATAAAAGTTTAATAGGGGGAGGTTGCTTTTCTTTAAACATGTCTGTGACAGTTATCAGTTGCTTGTATATTAGGACGGGAAACGGTCCATGCAAAAGAGATCGCGTGCAGACTTCACACTCTTACAGGCGACACAAGGCGCCAGTCACGACTCTTCACAACAACATAGCACCTTGGAGCTTGTATCAGATACCCAAGATCTTGCCCCCTCCTGACACGCAAGTCATCTCATCACAGTTTTGATGTTCTACTTGATGAATCCAATAGGACGCATGGAGTGCCATACAACGTCCTGGTACCTATCCTATTTGTTCGACACAGGGAACCCGTGAATCAATCCAGATTGTCCAGTGGTCCAACATTCCTAAACATCATGAAGATTATTCTTTCTGACGAGCAACCCAGCACAACAGTTGATCCCGACACAATTGAGCAAGAAGGGCGAAATTGTGGTGGCAACCAGACGATCCGATTTCCCTGCCACAGAATCCAGCAACCATCTTCACTAATCCCAGCGCCGGACATGAGGTCAGTGAAAGGTCGGCGTGTTTTCATACCCAATGAATGGCCCCTTCGAACAGTTACAGCGCCATGATCTGTTAAGAGCCTTGAATTTCCCTGGTCAAACCGAAGAAGAGATGTCTTAATGCCAGACATCTCTTGAATGCACTCTCCCCCACAAGCTTCCCAGACGTCGATCTTGTAACCCAAACATACTGCGAGAAGTGTTGAATCGGGTGAGAATGCCTCTACGTCATAAAAGGGAGGCCCGTCATTACTGGCGGTGTTGAGGGATTGGATGAATTCTCCACTTCCAGTTTGCCATAGGCTCGCAACCCCATTGACAGTGATCGAAGCCAGCAGTGTCGAGTCCGGTGAGAACAATATAGACAAAATCGAGTCTTCATGCCCCTCGATTACTCGTATGCACTCGCCGCTGCCGACTTGCCACAGTCGTACCGTCGCATCATCTGATGCTGAGGCAATGAGTTTTGAATCGTGTGAAAACGCAACTGAACTCACAACGTCGTCATGACCCTGTAGCACGTGAATACACTCTCCAGTACTAACATTCCAGACGATCACGACTAGATCAAAAAACCATGCAGTTAACAGTCTAGAATCATGCGAGAATGCAATCGAAAGAAATTCATCATCCCTGAAACTTCCAGGCTTAATGCGTTCGCCGTCCAAACTTTGAAAGCATTCGCCGTTCTCAGTTCGCCAGACTCTCACCACGCCATCGTGAAAGACCGAAGCTAAGAAAATCGAGGCTGGCGAGAAAACAAGTGCCCTAGCTGCCTGCTCTTGGCCTAGTATGTGGGTGCACTCACCACTCTCAACTTGCCAGAGACGGATGACCTGGTCAGAATTGCATGAGGCTGTGAGCTTCGAATCATGCGAGAGTGCAAGTAGGTACACGCGGGTTTCATGTTCTTGAGGCGTTCTGCTTGACTCGCCGTTTTCGACTGTCCAAACCCGTATTATAGAGTCGAAGCCGCTTGAGGCTATAAGCTTTGAGTCACTCGAGAACGCAAGCGATCGCACATTGTCAAATTCGCTGTTCAGAGCTTGGATGCACTCGCCATCATCTACGCGCCAGAGCCGTAGACAGGCGGTACCCCTCAATGGCGCTTCATGTGTGGCAAAAAGCTTTAGGTCGTGTGAAAAAGCCATCAAGGGCGCTTTCCACTGATCCTTAAGTACTCGAATGCACTCACCACTATCGGTTCGCCAGAGCCGTATCGTCCCGTCAATGGAGACCGAATACAAGACTCTGGAATCATGTGAACTCGCCGCAACTGACATGATTGCTGATCTTCCATCATCTTCAATGACTCGAATGCACTCGCCGTCGTCTACTCTCCAAAGTCGCACATTTGCATGTCTCAATAGAAGAACAGGTCTGGAGACGAAAGCCACGATTTTGAGGTCATGTGAGAAGACGGCTGATGTCAACCTCTCGTCAACACCTTTGAACACCAGGGTGCTCTCCTCATCCTCTAGTCGCCAGAGCTTGACAGTTTGATCACGAAGAGCCAAGGCCAAGCGTTTCGAGTCAGATGAAAATTTCACCGAAATGACATCCTGGTCGCTTTCGAGCAGCTGGATGCAAGCACCGTCCCTGGTTCGCAATATTTGCACAGATGTATCGGTATATGGTGATGCGACGAGTTTGGAGTCGGGTGAGAATTCTAGTGAGGGCTGTGAGAATCTTGGAAAGCTCCCTGTCTCCAGATGGCAATCTTTGGGGCCCTGAACGTGGTGGATGCATTTACTATCACTGATTCGCCACAACCGTGCAGCAGCGTCCTCGTCGAGTGAGGCTATGAGCTTTGAGTCAGGTGAAAATGAAACGGACGTGACGATGCAGTTGTGGCCTTCCAAGACCATTGTGCGATCCCAGTTGGATTCGGGTTTCGGCGCGAGAGCAATCCAATTAGGAATCTGGTCTTTTAATGCTTTCCGTACGGGACTGTTGCTTGGCGCAAATACAAGAGCTGAAGAGTAGATCTGGAGAGGCGTATCGTCCATGGTCTTTATGTTGACTTTGATCAGTTGCACTGCGTCTTCAAGAAAGCCAAGTAATTCGCCGGTGTTCTCAAGCTGTATTATCAACATCATTAGCAAAACTCTAGTTCCTCACAGCCTAATGCCCAATAACCGACTTACCTTCAAGCTTGAGCGCAAGACCTGGATAATTTTGAGACTCTCGTAAACCTTTCCAATAAGACTCAACGCTTCCAACCAATGGAGAACATGTTGCAACAGGAAATGATACTCTGGCCCGTTGTCGTCGATAGTGTCTTTTCCTCGTTCAGTGTGATAAGCCCAGTAAAGACATGCATAGCGCACCTCGGGCGGAATGTGAGCATCTATGACTTCGGGGTTGATAGATGAGCGGCTGGTTCCAGGCTGCACGAGATTGCATGTGTCTGTTCTCAAGTGCTTCTCTAGGACATGGAGACACTTCATGGCCATGTGGCCATGAGCTACTTCCTCATCTATCCAGAATTGATTCTCTCCCCGCTTCTCTGGGTCCACAAGAAAGTCACGAAACGACAAATGTAGCAGCCTTACTGGAGATTGTTCGGATGATGGAATACTCAACACCAAATGAAGCATGTCGAGCTGGTCATCCACTGTATCCTTTGGCCGGTTGAAAATTCGTCCGAGGGTAGATGCTGAGAGTGGAATCGCGAGGATGACGAGAGAACCAATTATGTCCCGAAACCGCACGATGACGGCATGTTTCTGCTGGGTGGTCAGGCCTTCGATGAGCCGGCTCAGGATGGGCAAATAGGTTGCATCGAGCTGTGATGCCTGACTCTCGGTTCGAAACTCCAGCACCGCTTTCAGCTGCTTGTTGGGATTTCCACATCTCCGATCGGCGAGAAAACGGCACACGGTAGCAGCGAAAATGAAGAGCGGAACGGCCATCTTCACGAGATCCTTGGCGTGTCCTTCGCCAGGCCAGCCTGGTTCCAAGTGCCGGTCTGCAGATACAGATGCATTGTACTTGGTCCTGATTGTCGCGAGCTCCTTCTCGAGGTAAGCAGCGATGTCGTGTTCGATGACATGGGCAGGTATGTCATGGAGGATGACATCCTGGTAGGTACCCTTGATAGCATTGAAGCCTAGTCGAATCGGCAGTTCTGGCCTGCAGGTTGCAAAAACCCTGAGTTGTAGGGACTGCAGAGTAGTGGTGGTGTGCAAGAAGAGCTGGATGATCAGTTCGACGTCCTCGTCTCGGTCGCATTCATCAAGAGCATCGACAATGACAACAAAGCTGCCAAATTTTGTAGTGTCGTGGGCAATTTTCGACAATGGGCCAACGATGAGCTTGTCAAACTGTTCTCGCACTCTCTTTCCAAAGATGTTGGGGTCCGCATCGATCGCAGCCTTGACGTGCGGCGCCACAGCAGGCATTCGACAAGATTCAAGATTTTCCCCGTGCAGTCCAATTTCGCTCAGGGATATCCCGTACGCGGCGCGTCGGAACCAAAACTGACTTCCAGAAAGTCCATGCTGTTGTCCACGATGGATGGAACCCCCATTTTTCCAAGCATCGCCTCGGCCTATTCACATCATGTTTTCGAGGTCACGGCATCGTTACCGTGATTCGAGCCAGACGCGACGACCATGGCTCGTGTTGTGTCGTGTCTGTCTATGCGTCGTATGACAACGACACCTCGATTGCTCCGATTGGCCGCTAGAGTGCACTGCGGAGTGTGCGGATAGATTGGCTCCAGAAGTCTTCTAGAAGCGTTGCCACGATTACGTACCAAACGTCTTGGCAACGTCGCTTTGAATTGGTTATTCGCTGTCTTGTGAGCTATTTAGTAATGACAACTCAGGGCGGATCAGGAAACCCACTGTATCCCTGGGTCGGTAGGCAGAAGTGTCCTGACTCGGTGGACTTGTCCCTGAAGTGCCCGGCATGGAAAATGCACGGAATCAATCCGCTTGGCTAATTGAGTTGTGTAAGTTGCTGCGCCTACGAGAATATACCGCGGTCGAACACTCACGGGCGGTACTACGTAGTACCTAGTACAAGCTTTCATGGAGCGGTAACACTGTGGAGAAATTGCTCTTTGGTCGTATTATTCGGAACGAATTGTCGACCTTTTTGAATCGTTGACTATTGATCATGACTACTTTGTACGTATTTCTTTGTGGATGTCTGGCGACTAGTGGAGGCTTGGCCCGAACACGCGATCCGAGTGATACTTTGTTGGCCGCCTCGCCGAATGCCAAACGTTGGAGGCTCCGGCTCCTTTCACACGGACGGACGAGCCTGGCGGGTAACTCTGGGCGAGGCGAGTGATTCTGCCGGAGGTAGTGCCGAGCGAGTTGGTGATCGCCAGGCAACCGACAGCGACTGAACAACACCAAGGGTCCGTCTTTCTCGGCGTCTAGAGAGCGGAGCGACCTCCGACGTACTGGTCCTCTGCCTCGCCGTCTAGCTGAGACACCTGGCCCCTATTCTGCGGCTTGGCAACCACGCAAACAGACGTTACATGTACCGAGCGTTGAGCAGCGACCGTGGCGTGGTAGTTGGTCATAAATCGCCATCATCGTCGCGGCTCCAGGTCCGCAGACAGCTCACAGCAGCGGTCCCTTTAAAATTGTCCCTGTCCATGCCTCCGTACAGTGCCTGCATTATGTGGATTGAGCCTCCGCTGGTCAAGGCATTGACATCACTCAGGACAAGGGACTCTTGTTCTGGACGGATGCTTGTTGGATTGTAGAGGTTAGCGTATGCAAACCTGCATCGCGTACCAATCGGATAGGTCGTGACGATCCCATTTATTCATTCCCTACCGGCCATCAGCTTCTAGGTGAGGGCATTGTGGAGGGACCACACCGGTACAAAGTACATGTAATCAACTTCATTACTACCTTGGATGAGGTGGTTATTCAACATCAGCACATGCTGACTCTGTGGATTTGTGCCCAACAACACCCATTTCCTGTGTCTAATTGTCTTTCCTATTCACCACCATGCCCTTTACAAGATACAAGACCAACTCGAAGAAGCCGCGTACTCAAGCGTGTGGCAAAGTACCCGAGGCATAATACACTAGGAAAATTACCGTGGTGCCGGGCGCAGGCGAAACGGGATCTGCGAGGAAGAGAATATACCTCTCCCATCTCCACATCGCGCCCAAACACAACATCGCCAGCCCTGCCTTTCCTTCCGCTTTCCTATTCTGGCCTCGGGCCGCCCCATCGTGATCCCTTCAAACACACCACGCCGTCCCGGGCCAAGGATGGCACAGCCGCAGAACGTCGGCCCCAGACTTTGGGGCAGCAGTCCTGGCCAAGCACACACATACAATGGGGTAAACTCGTCACGTCAGAATGGATGCTTCATCCCAGACAGATACGGAGTATACCCCACGGGGGCAGGCTGTGTGTCCACGTCTCTCCACCATGACCTCGGGCCGTGTTTTATCTGCCATGCTGGGTCCCATTCTCATGATAGCCAGGCAAGTTATCAATTGCCATTTGTAGAAGCTGTCTAATGTTGGGCTGGGGCCCCATGCCTTGGCAGACCTTGTATGGATTACCCCGATCAAAGACAGCAACCTGGAAGACTCCTCGAGACGTCTTTCTCAGACCCCTGGGTCCCATTCGAGCGCGGCTATGTTGGACCACGGCATCAATGTGCACAGGTAAGAGACCCATCGTACTTAAAGACTCGCACCGCCCTCCTTGGAAACTTGGCATTGGTTCCACTACCGCATAGACCTTGGCTCTGCACCTCAACGCCTTCGATGCCATCCTACATTTGGTCCCTCAAGTCCCATTTTACATCTTGTTCCTCCCAACTCTCTTGCATTTCAATCACACATCATTCAATATCTGATCCAGGTGCAGGTTGCCTTGCTCTTGTGGAAAACGCGCATTGTTCCAGAAACTCGTGACCATTCACACATTGGGAACCTGCCACTTGGATAACCAACCATCCTCTGACTACAACACCAACCATAACTACACACAAAATCACTATCGCCATTAGTCTCAAACCGCAGCCATGAAGGGCTCTGAGAAGACCAACGAAGCCACAAAGAACGGGAACTTGATCCACGATTCTAGTGACACGGACAACAACGAAAAGCACACAAATGGACCCAACGACTTCCAGTCCGTCCCGGCCGAGCCCGTCCACAATACCAACGTCTTCGACCAAGGCGACAAAAGCTACCGGACCATGAAGCGATGGGACACCATTTTCATGCTCTTTACCAACCAGATCGGACTTGGCATTTTGTCTCTGCCTACAGTCTTAAAGACGCTCGGCATGATTCCCGGACTCATTGCCATCATCGGAATCGGCGTCATCTCTTGGTACACTGCCTTCGAATTACTCCAATTCTATAAGCTTCACTCGCACGTGGTCAACGTTGTCGAAATGACCCGTGTGGTAGGTGGCCGGTATCTCGAAATCGTGGCTGGTACCATGATGATGATCCAAGTGGTTTTCGTTGCTGCTTCTGCCGTCGTCACCTTATCCATCTCTTTGAACACGATTAGCGATCACGCTATCTGCACTGTGGTATTCATCTTCATCTCCTGCGTTATATGCTACCTATTCAACATCCCGCGAACGATGAAATTCGTGTCCCACAGCGGCATCCCGAATGCTGTCAGCGTCCTCACTGCTGCAATGGTCGTCATGATCAGCTTGGGAGTAGGCGGTCCTATGGGTGCTCCCAAGGGGTGGGACAAGGAAATTGTCATTGTTGGCAACCCAAGCTTCCGCGATGGTGTCAACGCCTGTCTCAAGGTTGTCTACGCATATGCCAGTAACATCGCGTTCGTCGGGTACATGGCAGAAATGGTCGACCCAGCCAAGGACTTCGGATTCTGCCTTGCGTTTCTTGAAGTCGGAAGCATGCTCCTCTACGTCGTCGTCGCCATCGTTGTCTACTGCCTCGCAGGCCAGTACAGCGTCTCACCCGCGTTGGGCTCGGCACCTACTATTCCCGCAAAGGTCGCTTACGGCGTTGTGCTGCCCGCTGTGTTCGCTACTGGTATTGCCTACGGACACACTGGTGGTAAATACGTCTATGTCATCGCGATGCGAAAGATGGGCGCCACTGACCAGATTACGGCCAACACCAGGAAGGCGTGGACTACTTGGCTAGCTTGTGTTACTGGCTTTTGGATGGTTGTCTTCACAATCTCCAACGTCATCCCAATCTTCGACTCCATTCTTTCCATCACATCCGCTACGACTATTTCGTGGTTCACTTACGGGTTCAGTGCCGTATTTTGGTTCCATGCCAACTGGAATGATCTTTTCAGAAGCCCAAAGCAAATCGCCCTGACTGTGGCCAACTCCCTTCTCATCATAATGTCTCTATTTATGAACGGAGCTGGACTCTGGTCATCCGTCACGGAGCTACTTGACCTTTTCAATGCCGATGACAGCTCGATCCGAGGCGTTTTCTCCTGTGGCAGCAACGCCCAATTTTGAATCAGATGCTGGCTGTGTGTTTTATTTTTGTCTCATTATATCAATCAGGTCCATTAATTCAAACAAGCTTCCTATTATAAGTTCTTGTCTTATAACTACCATTGACCCAACGGTGTCTTCTTGTTACTTTGACTGCCTAGCCAAGAGTAGAATTGAAATGTACGCCATGTGCTGGCTTAAGTATTTGGTTGAACTTCAATGAGCATGAGAAAGACATTAGATACGTGTTGATTAAATTATTCCATTTAAGTCCTAAGGGGTCTTAGAAAACTATCCATGGGTACCTAGACAGTCAGTACGGGTACCCATTATAATGGGTCAAATGGGCCCACGATGGGTACCCATGGGTATTCCTTGCCTCATTTCTGGTGCATAGTAGTTGAGGATGCGTTTCGCGGATGCTCATGGTGCCGCTTTTGGAGGCTATCTTCCCGACGGTACTAAGGCACTGACCTCACCCCACCCCTTGTTAGTAAATAGTGACACTACTATCGTTACCTGCCAGATATATATTTAAAAACCTATAGGGTATTCTGATCTCCGTAGCACTTCGGAGCCGTAGACCAGACCAAAGTAGAGCAATGTCACACTATTTCAAGATTGGACTGGTCTTTTTTATCAGCATTCGTACACGTCTTCTTCTCTAACTTATCCCTTGGCGTGAACAGTCAAGGACCTCTGTCCAACGTTACTACTCCGAAACCTTCACCCGAGCTGTCTCACGATAGGCGTCTTTGGTGTTGCACTACGATTCAAAGCACTCGTTGCTAAGGCGGTTAACCATCCCGTTCATTCTACGGGCAGACATGCCAACAAGCGGTCTGGATTCGAATAGCTCGCCCTGGTCGGTGCACCTTGTCCTCCGGCCTCTTCTCGGCCCCCGAGGGCGCCGTCGCGCTTGACCATCCCAAGCAACGAAATAAAGAAACATATGGATATCTGGCTCTGATTCTGGGACCTGAGACTCCGTCATGGGCGGGGCAATTGTGCTCGGTCTCAAATACGGTAGCGGTCAGAGGTCTGAGGACAAGGGCGAAATTGACTCCAGACGTGGCTCATTTTCGCAACCATGTAGTAATGCATTGAAGGTTATTTAGCCCCTTTCCTTGACAGGATACAGCGGTCAGAAAGTACCAAGCGTATTATTGAGACCAGGAACGCCCTCAAAGCCGACTTCCGATAACTGTAGAGTGTTAGCATCTGTGTTCTGGACAGCGTATGGAGTCCATTGGCCAGTGTATCGTTTGTTGCTCCTGAATAACATTGTCTCACAACCAAACGCAAGGGAGCAGGCACTTTTGACTTCCCTTGAATTAGCCGTGTTCCAGCTAAATTAATGTCTTTGATTTTGTTGCGGTGAGTTGTTCCTGCAATTGAGACCGGGCTGGTCGGCCGAGAGTGTTACATGTCAGCGGGGACCTTGACTTCAAGCCGTCGTTATGATTCGCTAACTTTGTTTCATACCGGGCCTCTTCTAGTTATGGCACGGTTACTGTATTCTGAATACGGGGTTGAAACGATTCTGATTGGAACTGGGATGCTCGGACCCCCGCCTTTGTGCCCCAATACGAATTGTTGAGTCTCGTATTGCTTTTGGGCTAGGGTACGAGGTCATGAGGGTCATGCTCTCGACACGAGCTGACCTCCATGACATCATATGCTACGTTGCTGTTAGCACTCTGCCAGCGCATGAACTATGCATAAGCTATTTTGGTCCTGCCTGCCCTGAGCTGAAGTTAACTATATCAAACTATATAAGAAGTTGACTCCCGGCTTACTCTCACTCCTCTCCAGTTCATCACTACCAATCACCTCTACCAATCACCTCTAAACAACACCTACTCAACCCATCACCCTTCCCTCTTCCATCAAAATGAAGTTTTCCGCCGCTATCATGGGCCTCGCCCTCCTCGCCACCGGCACCTCCGCCCAGAAGGCTATCGTCAAGAACAACTGCAAGGCTACTGTCTATGTCCAGTCGGTTCCTTTCGACGGCAGTGCCAAGGGCCCCCTGACGACCCTCACGACTGGAAAGACTTTCACCGAGGATCTCCGCAAGTCGGGCTCCGTACGTCCCATCTCGATTTGACTCTGTGCCCGGGATAAACCAAGCTAACAGCATGTCCAGACCGTCAAGATCGCGATTACCAAGACCCTCAACGACCCGCTCTTCTTCGGTTACTCGTTCTCCAAGAGCGACGACTATGCTTACTGTGAGTGCACCTAATCTAATGCACAATATTGGGAAACAAAGCTGACATGATATTTCTTAGATGAGCTTAACACGTAAGTTCTAGCCAACAAACAGTTGTTGCTTCTTATTTACTAACATACTGCAGTCAATGGGGCAACCCCTTTGCCAAGTCTCACAACATCTTGACCCCCGGCGAGGGCTGTGAAAAGTTTGACTGCCCCTCTGGCAAGGCTGATTGCTACAGCACTCCCGCCCATAAGAAGGTGTACGGCTGCCCTCAGCCTGTTGACCTCAAGGCAACTCTCTGCGCTTAGATCAAGTTGAGGGACGAATTTTACGGCCTGGTTCTCCTGAATGACGATAGGCATAGAAGAGCAGCTTGGGTGAACAGTGATCACTGCAATAGTGATCATTGACCCATCTCTTGCCTCATGGTACAGCGGTCTAGCACAACCATTACAATAGACACCTTGTGCTTTCAATTCTTAGATAACTTTAGGTCCGGGCTGCTATATAGCATGTCTAGACGAAACAATGTACATGAACGACTGGATTTTGGTCTGTTTTTGCGAACTTCAAGTCCACTATTTCCCTGTTGATGTGACAACCCTGCAGAGTAAAGCTTGATTGAGACTACGCTATACTTACACATTCTTGGTTCTAGATCGGCAGAGTAGATTTGAGTATTGTGACGTTTCAATGTCTCGTAGCGCTCAGCTGGTCTCTGACAGCCACAAAGCATTTCTTTCATGGCTTATGGCTTCAGAACTCGTCACTTAATATTACTTTCCTTGACTTTCAATCGCCCGTTTCACTCATTTGGGTAACCATCATCAAGAAGATGTCCCTAGCGTAAGTCGCACAATACCGTAATCACCCATTTCAGTGCAGTGAGGTCACTGAACAAGCAGTGAACACTAATTAACTACTATTTCTTAACGGGTAAACAAGCAATGTCTCCCAGGCTAGGATAGTGTGGGTTGACCCATCATTTCTGTCAGAATACACGCAGGGCCTTTGCTTAAAAGGTCAGTAAAATCCCGGGAATCGTGATGATGGAACATGCATCGTGCTCGATATTGGAAACTTGGAAATGGAACTGTTCTGATGCTTCAAAAGGTTTATGAGAGTATTCACCATGACGTGTAGACATTCCTTTTCTCGAGTGATCAACATTTTTCAACAAACCTTGCATGCCTCTCAAGCCTCCTAAGACAGATAGAACGAGGATTTAGGTCAAACCACGGATATTGCATTCCCAACAATGCTTTGCCATGAACCAAACGAACTTGAGTCTATCGGGCGGTAGAGCTAGATCGTATACTTGGAATTCAGATTGCAAGCCAATAGCCAAATGTCTCAATTCATTGGTTTGACGCGGTATCTGATACACTTTGGCAGTTGTATCGACGTCATTATGTGACGTGCTTTAGATACACTTCATTCTTTCCCCGCCAACTTGGAATGGCGGCCGGCCCGAACCTAGACCACTCCACATATTTGCCGAAAAATATCTAAGCCAAGTTTAGTGTCCTGTGGCTGACTGCTCTGCTTGAGGTGAGCTGAAAAATGGTTCGTGGTTAGACTGGGCGTTCTTGTATGGTATCGAGGCATCTTCTGATCCGAGTCCGACTTACTCAAGTACAGTATGCTATGATATCTATGCTATCCATGATAAGAAACCGTGTAGTTATATAGAGCGCCTTTTTCGCTACTTGGACAAGGAGCAATCACCTCACACGAATACGTTATCCAAACTCACTTACAATCTGGAGTCTTTCGCATTAATTCTCCTCCCCTTTGCATGTCAAGATGGCCGACGACTTGATCAACCGATTTGTTCAAAAGTATAAGACAGAACATGGTTTCTACGTCACCATCGCCACTTTGGCAGAAGACCGGTGCCGCAGAGTCCTCGACGACTTAGGCATCCGCGCTATCGTCACGTCCCGTGCCAAGGACCCAAGCCGGGTTTCAGCGAAACTCAAGATGAGGATGGTAAAGAAAGGATATCAGAATGAAGATGACATTCTAAACGACTTGATTGATCTCGCAGGCGTACGGGTGGCATTGTACTTTCCCAGCCAGCAACTCGCGGCAGTTAAACTACTTGGGGAAAACTTCAATGTGCGCGAGACCAAGCAACACCCGGAAATTGCCACCGTGCAGACCCCGGCCTCTGGTCAATCTCAGGCAGGAGACATTGAGCCTGCAGGGGACCTAGTTTCATCAGCGGACACTCCGTATACGAACGAATTTGCTGGATATCGAGCTACCCATCTCCGGGTTGAGCTCGGCGATAAAGTGCAAGATCTCCCAATCGATATCAATGTCGAGTCTACCACGGCCATGATCGAGATCCAGGTGGCGTCACTTCTGATGCACGCTTGGTCGGAAGTCAATCACGACCTGGCCTACAAAACGCTCAACGGCACTCCGTCAGATGGCGAGCTCCGGATCCTTGACGGTATCAACGGCCTGGTGCGCACGGGCGAGGTCCTTCTTGGACAGCTTCTGACGTCCATGGTAGCGAGAATGGCACACCAGAAGCAGCCTTTTATCTCGACCTTGGAGCTGAGGGCTTTCGTGCAAAACTTTGTCCCGGAAGATGATCCCGATGGTACCAAGACCCATATGGGTCCGCTCTCGTGGTTGTATGCTGTTTGCGATCAACTCGGCATAAAGAGCCCAAACAGTTTGGGACCTCATCTTCAGCGCTGGAAGAAGGAGTCAGCCAGGCCGATCGAATACTCCGTTGTGCTTTCGATTCTCGACTTCATCTTCAACGTTGTCCACGACCAACAAACCGTCGATCCTCTGGTGGCGCCATACCTCAACGCGGATGCCAACGGAAAGTTCTCGGCAGCCGGCAGGACAAAACAGCTCGCCTATCTCTTAAATCTTTTGAGGTACGCTTCTACCTTTGAGTTCAACCCTAGAGGGCTGAGAGATGATGCGCCATCCGAATTTCCAGAGGCTCACGATACTCTGAAAGACAAGGGTCTTCTGAATATTTTCAAGCGCCCGGGCGAGAGTCTGGTTGTGGCAGATGAGGAAGCCGATGCTTTTACGAAGGACATCAAAGATTTGTGGTCTTGGTTTGCGACAAATGAGAATATTGTAGTACGTGTTGCACTTGGTATGGCACGTGTACGACTGGGATCGACACTTTGAGCTGTCTAGCCGCAGTCCAAGAAACAATTCCGTAGTTGATTCCGTTGGAGACCCTCTTTTTGTCTCTCGCCAGGACATCTGCTTCAAACCGATTGCTGTGTTCGAATATAAAATTAATGACCGAAGAATAAGTCGGTCTGAAGGTTACGGAGAGTCTATACATAGGGATGCTATGGTTGTCACTTTTTAGGACGCGGTTATTTGTACATTTTGTGCAGGGTTTGTCACCGCTTGAGGCTTTCCCGTCTGTTACTTACCGTTGTTTGTCAGTGGATAGAAATTACTGCGTTGTTGGGATGTAGGTAGCCAACCACTGGATCAATGACACAATTAAGAATAAAAGCGATCACATCTTCAGATGAAGATGATATACTGCTTTCATGTCTTTGCTCTATATGAAAGATGAGGCCGAGAAGCTATGTGCTCTGGGTAACACATCATCTCATGAAAAGTTCTTGCTTTCCCAACAGTGCCTGGGACAAGGACTTGATCACGTGGGTCAGATCCATTAAAGGCTCGCCTCCGCACTACGGCTCACTGAGCTGACCTTCTTCCTGACACGTCCAGAGAGTAGAGCCATGTTCTATTGAATGCGCATTTACTACAACCCCCCTTGCCACCGTCTTGTTGAGATTGCGGGTGATCATTTGCAGCTATTCCATCAACGGAATTTGTGAGTTGCCAATGCTCTGATTCTCCATGTTTCTGGTCTGACCACCAACGCATAGTTCTAAGGCAACTGTCCTCTGCATCACAAGCTACAGCCAGATCTTATATCGCGAGGCCAAGAACTACGTCTGATTGTTGAAATGTGGCTCCTCGACGTTATGGACTTCAGTCTGGAGTACTTCCACGACCCACCTCCTCAATATGCCATCTTGTCTCACACTTGGGGAGAAGACGAAGTGGTATTTCGGGATATGGACGACATCCCTCGCGCACAACAGAAAGCAGCATGGCATAAAGTTCAGCTCACATGCGACCAGGCGAGGGAAAATATGTTGCCATACGCTTGGATCGATTCGTGCTGCATCGACAAGTCTAGCAGTGCGGAGCTGAGTGAAGCTATCAACTCGATGTTGGAGTGGTATCGACAAGCCACTTGCTGCTACGCGTATCTTGAAGATTTCGATATCATACTAAGCCAAACCGCGGCTAACATTTCTCGAACCGCGTTCAACCAACTAGCTCGATGCCGGTGGTTCACACGAGGGTGGACTTTACAGGAGCTGATCGCTGCTCCCGAGGTGGTGTTCTTCAGCCATACATGGCAAGCCATTGGAACAAAAGAAACCCTTAAGCACGACATAGCCGAAATCACCGGCATCGACAAAGACGTGCTTGAAACCATGGCCTACATGCCTGGTATTCCAGTCGGAAGAAGAATGTCCTGGGCCGCCAAGAGACAAACCACTCGTGTCGAGGATATGGCGTATTGTCTGATGGGACTTTTCAACGTCAACATGCCTCTACTTTACGGCGAGGGCGAGAAAGCGTTCATCCGACTCCAGGAGGAAATTGTGAGACAACACCGCGACCTCAGTCTCTTTGCATGGCGCCAACTCGAGCCTATGCCTCAGTATAGAGGCATCTTCGCCCGGTCGCCTGCCGAATTCATTGACTGCTCCTCACTTGTCTCGCGAAACACTTCATTCTTCTCGGAGCCGAATTACTCAGTCACCGATACAGGACTGATGGTTGACGTGCGTTGGGGGGACAACCTGACTCGTGAGACCTTGTCATTGGGTTTGGACTGCATGGCCATGTCCAAACACTCCACTTCCGGGCAGACAAAATCTGAAACCATTGCCATCAATTTGCAAAGGTTTGGCGAGGCCTATGTCAGGGCCATGCCACATACTGTGGTCGTTCCTAAGGACAACATTGTCCATCCGGGGCGCGGGACACAATCAAGAGATGTTACTGGGACCATCTGTGTGAAGAAATCACTGCCTCGACCACATTCTGATTTTATCGGATTGATGTTGCAACGAAAATTGGTACTCCTTTATCGACGAGAACTCGTAGAGGAGGTTGATAAGCTCAATGGAAAGAAACGAGCTCCCGAACAAAACCCAGATCATCCCGACTATCTTCAGAGCATATGCCTCAGGAACGGTGTCGACCCTTCCAGCTTCAGCATCGTACACAAGTACAACGTTAGCATGGGTGGGGACCCTATATGGTGGGACTCTTTTTCTCTCCCGATGAGGGATGGGTCGAATACTCCCATGCATTTTGTGGTCGTGTGTGGCATTCCTCTCAAGCCAGACGCTCCTTCAGAGCACATTCTACCCTGGTTTGCACTATTTAGCAGCAGTGGTCTCTCGACGGAGAACAGACAAATCACTTCCATGTTGTTAAATAATCATAGAGAGACTTCGTCACCTGAGGTACAACGTTGTGTGGGGGACAGTATTTTCGAGACGTACGCGGATCAGGCTGGAAATATTCTCCAAGCGACACTCCCTACAGCTGTGATCTTTGAAGGTGGCGGTGGAGAGGTGTACGAAGTTCGAGTGAACAGGCTCGGCGCTGGCGGCTCTACCTTCTGCGCTGATGTACAGTACCGACGTCTCCTTCCTCCATCATGAGACAGATCATGTTCAATTACTTGCACCGCTGAAGTCGTTGACTTGGCTAATATTCTACGAACCGTCGATATATGCACATGCAAATTGACACAACCTCCCCAAAATAGCCGCGTCTGTGAACCTGCATTCCCCCACTGTGTTGAAAACCAATGCAGCAAGAACTGCTGCTCTCCATGACACGTCACCCGAGTGGTCATATTTGGCCGCGTATATGATAAGCCAATAGAGATGTCAAGAGGCCGCAGCTACAAACACGACGGAGAACTACAGAGCATTTCGCACCAGCCCCGCGTGGTCTAATCATTGATTTATCGCCCAAAGCGTGTAATGAGGGGAAATATTGGCCCAATCGTAACACCAGGCACGCCAGCACAGTCAGAACAGAGTCATCGGATGAGTCACATTGAAGCACACCTCGATATGAAGTCGGGGTAAACTCTTGGCAGACGTCACTGAAGCTCGGCATATCGTATTCTGCAGCTGTGTAAGGAGAGCGAAGCGGGAGGATATCTAGCCGAAATGCCAGTAAGACGAGGCGTTGCGATGAGTGAGTCATGTTGCGCGGAAAAGCGATTACATCAAAGTCAAGTTCAAGCTGGAACTCATCGTCGATTGAGAGTTATAAAAGTGATTAGAAACCGCAGGCAATTGAGAGGGGAGGGGAGGAGTACTAGCAATGACAACGGTGTTGCGAGCACTTCGTACTTTTCCGGTTTTGATACCTATTTTCTGTCGAACACTACAAGGGTAAGTGTGCCTAGCGTCCTTGTTTTCTTGCTAGAGTTCATGATGAACGTAACATTCACTCGCCGTACCGAAACGTAATGCGTGGATACCTGTTAGGCAATGGTTTCGCGTTTCTGACCCTTTGTTCTTCAATACGTTTCACGACTCAAATGAGCAGGATAGTTGCTAATGTCTCTCTATGACGTGGATGGAAAACCCCCCCTCTGACGGCGAGATACATCGACCGTCACATGCTTTAATATCGGAGCTAGAATACGACAAGGTGGGTTTACTTGACGTATATTTTAAGTATACAAGTTACACGAGCCGTCGAAACAAAATCACATTAGGTGTCATTCTGTTAGACACTACTGTAAGAGTACCTCCCATTCTCAATAATTTTGCTGATCGTGGACTGCCTTACTTACCTTAGACAGAGCGATCACAATCATTCACTGAGTTTCTGTATGCATAACTTGTCGTATTAAACTGCGATGTCAATGATCTGGATGTCTGGTAAGTACTCATTGGTAGAACCGAAGTCATGCACATGCTTGTGTGAGTGCTGATGATTGGCATGGGCAATCACATGTAATTCAGACGAGGTCAAGGATGGATGCGCCACTACATCCAGCGTCGATAATAAGCATGCAACCCAATTTCAAATTGGTTTTGGAGGGAGGGGAGAGTAACAACGATGTACTGAAACTTCCAAGTCTGCTATGGATGGCCTACTGATTTCTTCTTCGACAGAATAAGGATGCCTTTTGAGCAACGATAATGTCGAATGGTGGCTGAGTGAGAAGTGAAGGATCAGCTTGGGATCCAGATCGAATTTCAGCACATTACGTCAAGGGGTCATTAGTCAACGAATGGATCAGGACGGGTCGTACGCGAAAGACCTGACAGCACATGACTCCATTCCGAGACGGCATCTCTCGTAGCCGATGGCGTGTTGCATCAGCCGGAATGTCGGACCCTCGGGATCAATGAGAGATGGCGGTTGCGGCATGGTTGCGGCCCGCGGTGGTGCGTTGAGGGCGTCGAATCTGGGGTTGATGCCGCAGCGGGCCGCAACGGGGCCGCAGCGGCGAAATGCGGTTGTTGCTTGGATGAGAGCCATCTAGGATTATCTTGCGGGGCCGTCTTCGCCGCCCAACAACTTCAGTTCCAATTATATTATTCACAGCGTTCAATTCTGGGCCGAGCATGCCTTCGGAAGTTCTCGCGGTTGCTCTGGACTGTGGTCTCCATGGGCTTTAGCTCCGATTCTCCCGCATGTCTGTTCCACAGTTACAAAGGGCTCGTCTAATTTCATGCTTGTTCCGTAAGAGGCTCACTGTACGTCAGCGAGAGTTGACGTATGAACTTGGACTCTGCTGTGGTATTGCATGCTCTAGTGTGGTTCTCCACAATGAAGGGGCATGAATTGTGCAGGAGAAAGGCTCCACGGACGCAGCTGTAGTAGTGGCTACTGAGGATAATACTATCCGTCCACTTGTTTAGACTTTTGTGCATACATATCCAACTCAACACATCTATCGTCATAGATAATTAGTTCCGGGAGTGGATGCGATCGAACAAAGACCCCTGGAATCGAAACCTCCACCAAAGTCTCGACCCTGCTGAGCGCTTTAATGCTCCATCTCATGGATTGCCTGTCGTCGCGTTCATTCTGCTTTCATGTGATAGTTTACGAATCAGCTTTCCTGCAGTACATGGTAGTGGAGGGTTTCAGTAGCAGTAACACGACAGTGTCCGAGAACGCCGGTCCGAATCCCGATTCCCGAGAAGCTTTCAGTTGCAACGTCAAAGGTGTAAGCCTGCATGCACAAGCTGGTTGGTTCTTTTGTATAAAGACGCTTGCGCTCCTTCTATCGGAATTCTGTACAATTCTCTTATCATTCACAATCAGTACAATACACCAAAGCACCTCATACCTCCTTGAATCTTTAGAGATTCATCACTACAAACTTTCAACATGGCTATCACTAAGTACAAGGCCGCTGCCGTCACCTCGGAGCCTGGAGTAAGCCTCGTGAATTCAAGGATGTGTATGGTTGCTAATAAAATCTAGTGGTTCGACTTGGAGGGTGGTGTTAGGAAGACAATCGACTTCATCAACGAAGCCGGACAAGCTGGCTGCAAGCTCGTAGCATTCCCGGAAGTTTGTATGTCATATTCAGAATCGCTAAATAACCCTTGAGGCTCATAATTCAACTGCTGACACTTACAAGGGATTCCTGGCTACCCCTACTGGATGTGGAAAGTCACTTACCTCCAGTCTCTGCCCATGCTGAAGAAGTACCGCGAGAACTCGATGGCTGTCGACTCCGAGGAGATGCGCCGAATTCGTCGCGCCGCCCGCGACAACCAGATATTTGTCTCCCTGGGCTTCTCCGAGATTGACCACGCCACTCTCTACCTGTCGCAGGTGCTGATCGGCCCCGACGGAGCCGTCATCAACCATCGTCGCAAGATCAAGCCCACCCACGTGGAGAAGCTCGTCTACGGCGACGGATCCGGCGATACCTTCATGTCCGTGTCCGAGACCGAAATCGGCCGCCTTGGCCAGCTCAACTGCTGGGAGAACATGAACCCGTTCCTCAAGTCTCTCAACGTCTCGGCCGGCGAGCAGGTTCACGTCGCCGGCTGGCCCGTGTACCCCGGCGTCGAGCGCCAGGTTGCCCCTGACCCGGCGACCAACTACGCCGACACGGCTTCCGACTTGGTCACGCCCGCGTACGCCATCGAGACTGGCACCTGGACGCTCGCGCCCTTTCAGCGCCTGTCGGTTGAGGGTCTGCGTAAGAACACACCCGAGGGTGTCGAGCCCGAGACGGACACGGCTCCCTACAACGGCCATGCTCGCATCTACCGCCCCGACGGCAGCTTGGTTGTCAAGCCCGAGAAGGATTTCGACGGCCTCTTGTTTGTGGACATTGACTTGAACGAAAACCACCTGACCAAGGTCCTCGCCGACTTTGCAGGTCACTACATGCGCCCCGATTTGATCCGCCTCTTGGTCGACACTCGCCGCAAGGAGTTAGTCACCGAGGCCGATGGCGCCACGTCCATTGCGACGTACAGCACTAGAACTAGGCTAGGACTAGACCGACCTCTTACTGACGAGGAGGGGGCTTAGAGAGGATGTACTTCTACCGGTTGTTTCTGATCCATAGCCCGAGGTGTTTTCTGAGACTCGATCGCTCCGCTCAGCAGAGAGCTACATCGAGGAACCAAGCTAGCAATCATCTTGAAGAATAGCATCAATAAAATTCCAGATATCCCCTTTCATGTTGTATCCAGACTAAGAGAACTGGTATTGATTGAAGGCTCATTAATGAAAACAGTAAGAGAGCTGACTACTTCTGTGATAAAACATTGGGATGATGGTTTCTCAAATTTGTAACGATTAATGAAGTCAAGCTACCTAAGCGTTGGACTAAGAAAAGTACACCCCGGTCCGGCTGCACTGCATCCTCCTGAGCTTCACCAGTTCGATAGTGTGTTCCGAGTCATTGTTGCTTGATTTGCCTTCACCCCAGCATTCTTGCTTCTTCGTTTCATCCGTCGGGTTGAGTTGTTTCCATTGTGCTTCGCTCTTCGAATGTATTTCGTAGGTCAGACGTAAGAGAAAAGCTTTTGTGGATATCACGGTTGTTGATATCGTGATATCCCGTGCCAGTTAGATGACATGGGTCCAGGTATATAGGGAGGCATTGGTGGAGGTGTATATAGAGCTATGTAATACCGAGGGTCGGCCCGTGGAAAATTCGCGAGCAGTTCCAAAAGAGACGACGGGCGAAATCGGACGTTGCGGTGATGGTAGAGATACCAGGGTAGCTGCAACATAGAACGAAATGTCCACAGCCATGGAGGAACCGCTTAGCCGGAAGTTCTTCAGCTATGGCCGTGTCTCGCAGCGCTTGGGTTCGGTTATCGTCGCGGTGACCCGAACCCGAGCGTTATCATGCTCGTATATAGAGGGGAACGATTGTCCTTCGTTACCTGGGAGCGCCGGTGCCCATCATGGCCAGGTCCTGTTCATGTAAGCCGCTGTATGCACTGTTTCGTGTCCATAACGTACCCACAGGTGGTGTCGTTTCGGCTCCTTGGCTGCGCTAGAACCAAGTGAAGGTGAGCGGCAACGTTGAGGATCTTCCAGATCCGACGGCTGTCGGCCGGGTTGACAGGGGTTGATGCGCCCGTTGGTATATATACAGAAAATGGGTGTTAAAGACTGGTTGAGAATATTGTGAAGGAGAGAAGAATTCTGGGGGCTTAAGGCAGATCCGGTTCCTTTTATATTCCAGCATGGACAAGTCGGCTGCCACAGAGACTGTTAGCATGGCCTCAGAAATGCTGAAGAACATTGGTTGCCGTGATGCGGTGCGGATAGCTGCGAAGATGACGTGGGCAAGACTGGCGACCTGCAGGGCGAATATGCATGGAGAACACAGCAGAATGGCTGAGTACAGAGGTGGGGACTAACGGATAACACCAATTGGATTCAAATGTCAAGCTATGTCGTGAACCGTATTGTAAACGTCATTGGCTTACATGAAGCGGTCATATTAGGAAGATTGTGTCTGGTTGCGAGTGCTCGTGCGACTGGACGCATCATCTTCCGAATGACCCAATATTTCACACCTCTGCTACGAGCCGTGATATCATCCCAGAAGCCTGATATTGCTCGGCAAGAGTAGCCTAATTTCCGAGTTGACGTCTCTCAGCTTAGCTGGTGGAGCAAGGATTTCGAAATACACGCCACGCCCAATTAAACGAAGGTATTTCTCTTCTCACGCTCCGCCGACGTCACATCGTCCACCGAAGCCGGACACTCAGCCCTGCAAGTCTCGACGCAGAGATGCCGTGGGGGAGACCAGCGTTGCCAAATGGCGACGCAGCCAACAGACCAGGACGCCATTGGGAGACCGTGGCTGATGAGTGAGCACAGCCTCGGAAGCTTGCGACTCCACGGTGGGCGAGTGACATACACGCGGGGCCCAATCACGACGCTTCATCCATAACCGTCCGTTTACTTGATCGTAGTATTGCACCCAGCTTTGAACATTCCTGTAAGTATATAATGACATTGTCGAGCTCAGTCTTGATACAAAATTGTCATCACAACTCACCGTCCCAACTCCCTCCCCATCCAAGAAATCCTGGCTTTTATAACATCTTTTCAGCCATGCTACTCACAACTCTTGCCCTCGTGGCAGCAACGGTCCCTTTCGTGGCAAGCTCAGTTGCTCCCCTCCATCGCCGCAACGTACAATCCAATCCTGCGCCGATGATAGCGACCGGGTACGCCATCGTCTTCGACGTTGAGGTTCAATTCGGCGACCAACCCTTCCTCCTTCTTGTCGACACAGGGAGCAGTGACACTTGGGTCGTAACAAAGGACTTCCAGTGCGTCAACGCTACAAACAACGCCAACATTCCACAAGGAGAGTGTCTATTTGGCCCAACCTACGACGTGCCCGCTTCGATGGAATATATCTCCAATCAGACGTTTGGCGTACAGTACGGGACGGGCATTGCTTTGGGTAAAGTCAGCTACGAGAACGTCACCCTCGGCGGCATCACCGTCCCAAAGCAAAAGGTCGGCATTGTCGATCGATCTACCGATAAAGGTGACGGCCTAAACAGCGGCATCCTCGGCCTGGGATATCCTCCCCTGACGTCTGCCCATTACGGAACAAAGCTCGCCAACGATTCTTTACTACTCAATCGTGCCGTCTACGATCCGCTCTTCGTCAGCATGTACAAGAATGGACTGGTCGAACCATGGTATAGCATGGCCATTGAGAGACTCCCCCGCAATACATCGACTGGACCTGGTGGCTGGCTCGGTCTGGGCGAACTCCCACCCGTGGCACATAGCAATGACTGGGCGGTTGCTCCGATCGAGGTCACGCAGAATATCCCGGATTCGTACACTGGCGGGATCAGTCAGATCACTCTAACGACATTGACTGTCGATGGTGTCACTTGGGGCTCGCCATCAAATGCGTCCCGAACTCCCAATTCGACCGAGTTTCAGGCGGTAGTGGATAGCGGCAACCCAATGAACTTGCTTCCTCTAGAACTTGCTGACGAGATCAACGCCGAGTTTGTTCCTCCGGCAATTTACAATGAGGAGCACGGCATCTACGTTGTCGACTGCGATGCTGAGACACCTGCCCTGGGAATTGAGATTGATGGGCATACCTTCTACCACAAGCCGACGGACATGATCATCCAAGACGCTAGTGGCTTTTGCTACTCGAGTGTGAATGGGCCGGCAGAAGGTCTGGGAATAACCCTTCATTTCCTGGGAGATGCGTTCCTCAAGAATGTGGTATCGGTGTATGACTTTGGCAAAGACGAAATGCGATTCGCCGCCAGGACAGGCGGGAATGGAACTGTAAGTGGTGGAAAAGGGAACGGGAGCGAAAGTGGCAACGACAACGGTGACGGTGTTCCCATTTCTGCTGTGTCTGCTCTTACTACTAGGCTCTGGTCACTTGTCTCTGTCGCTTTGTTTGGTCAAGCTTTGATGGTTCTGCTGTAACTATTCAACACATGGACGCAGAATGTGAGTAATTGAGTAAATACGCATTATTATTAGTCTCATCGAGAACACGAAATTTAACCAGTTGCGGTGTCAGTAACTGTAGGCTTTCCAATGCTTTCCATCCCACCTGTCACGTCGTTGAATAAATCTGTCGTCCAGTATTCCAACGATCCATCCGCAATATCCATGACGCCGGCTTGTTTGTGCAATGATCTTCGCTGAGACTTGACCTCTTCCAGGTGCTGGAGAACCGCGACCATTGCTGTAGCATCGTACAGGCCTTCTCGTCTTTTGCATGTGGCAAGCAGCTGATGACACGACAGTTCGAGATCAAGACGTACCGACAAGTGCTGCAGCCAGTCCTGGCTCGCGGCGTACTTGACCGTGTTTTTCGTGGCTGCGGGGGCCGTGAGCCGCTTGGTAGAGGCATGAACCTGTCCGTATCTTGAAACTTGGATAAGAGTGAAGTTGTAGTCTAAGTAGCTGATCTGTAGGGTAGGCTATACCGTTCAGTTGCATCCCCGTCAGTTGCATATTCCTCCTCAGTCTCCCCGACTGCACGCTGTTCCAACAGCTGCAACTTCTGCTCAACCACAGCCAGCATCGACTCTGTATCCGCCATCCACCGATTTGGGATGTCATCAACAGGATTCACCCGCTTTTCAAGATACCCCAGCGATTCAAAGCCCGCCAATGCACGCTGCAATTGCTCCCTGGCATTCTTCCAGTACTTACGCGCCTCGTCATCCTCGTCATCCGGGAGAGACACCCGCGAGATGTCCTCGTTGCTTGCACCAAGTGGATGTAGGTGTGTAATGGACGGTAGAAATGACGGCATCGACACTTGCGACAGCCTTGTCCAGAGCTGGAATGTCGTAGATGTCACTCATCTTGACGAAGCTTTCAAGGCGCTCTGTGATGGTGTTGTCCAGCTTGTGCGGATTCCTTGCGAGCCCGCGGGCTTGGTGGCCGGCTTTGAGCGTGGCGCGGGCACAGGCTCGGCCGCACAGGCCCGTAATTCCAGCAATGAGAATGAGCATGCTGAAGCCGGGCTTCTGTGTCGGATGAAGATGAAGTAGAATCTCTGCTGGAGTCTGGGAAACGAATGGCTTTATAGAACCGTCCACAAAAGCTGTGTATACGTCCCGAAACGAGGTCCACTAAGGTATATAACCAAAAGAGTGGGAGGAAGTATTTGCAAGTACTCGGTCTCGGGTCTCAAGATGCGCAGGAATTGAGTTCATGCGTGCGGTAATAATCCATGTTGTTATTGTATTGTTTAACGCCGGTACGTTCCTTTAAGAGGACAAAGGGCGCCTAACTAACTGTCTGCATCTCTAGATTACATGCACATCTTCAAATTCTTATGTAACAGTATGGAAAGGACAGTTAGTAAGGAAAAATTAGGGTTCAGGTTCTTGGATCTTTTAGATGTTCAACATCTAGGAAAGGGCATAGTTGGAAGCAAGGTATAGAATAGAAAACCTGAACGAGAAGCCAGTGGAATACAGGTGCACATGATAGGACTCGGACAAGTATCCCTGGCAGACTGTCGCGAAGGGTGCCATACCATATAAAGTCGTCAGAGAAGCTCTCGAATGGATGGTTGATGTCGATCAGCTGTCAGAGAGAACTGGAGTGTCAAAGTCAAACAGTTCCCACTAGTGGTAATCCACGAGTTGCACTCAGAATATTGGTAGATTTCAAGCTTACAAGAGAGTCCAAGGCGCTTCTCTACGTCTTCAAACCAATGGATGATGCACCACAAGTCGAAAGCAATGTGCTCTCCAAGGTGGCCCAAGATAATTTGTAGCTTTGTGTGTCTTTGATCGACACCATTGGTAACTCTACCAAGACTGTGAAGTGAAGGCTGATTTCGTGAGAAAAGCTCAGAGGAGGACCTATTAGCTACTTGTGCTTGACCCAGAACTTCTCACGAATGCTGCCTGTCGGGTTTCGAGAGTATAAAGAGAAGGAAACATCAAATCGGCGACTATTGACTAGAAATTGCGCCAATACTCGCCGTTATAGAAGATCATGTCGTCGACATTAGGACCAGCTCGCTGGGTATCATTAATCGTAGCACCCTTAAAGCTACATCGAGTCTCGCCTCGCCGTAGCTCCTCAGCTGCTTCTTTGGATGATAAATTGATAGAATGCCGTTGGAAAGATAGCACTTTGCGGGGAATCCATAACCAGCCGTGCACCATCTCGGTACATCCCTACAATACCTGTGGCTCGGGGCGGGTAAGGGGTAATGCACCACTTGCTTCTTGGCCCGGCCTGCCTTGTTCTAGCCATGATCAGACACGGCCCCCACTCACCCGCGAGCTGATAGACTAATACAACCACAAGAGTTGGAGATGCGGGGAGAACGATCGGCGCCCCTCTCCCGAGCCGAGGCAGGCGCTTGGCTTCGAGATCCGAAGCAAAGGTCCCTGGGGTAATATCGAATGCCAACCAGGAGTATTCTTTCTTGACTAGAGGTTCAAGCGAGGGGAATTCAACGAGCTTGAGCATCCTCGGCCAGAGATGAGCAAGACGGTAGCTCCATCTTCACTTGCGGGGGTCTAAGATAAAATAGTTATTAGGTTTGTTCGACGAGGAGAGAAGGCATATTGGCATCACACAAAGTTGTGCGAAATTTGGAGAGCGCTCAACTGAAAGGAGATAAATGATGTCATGTAATCCTAAACGTGACCACGAGGTAAGAGGAGAACCATAGAGAGTTGAGTGTAGCTTTTACTAAGCTATCGACTCCCCTTAGCCGATGGATGGTTGTGGGTAATCGGGTAGCGGTGCGGAGATCTCGGATGTTGCTGTGCAGGTTCGGCACGTCTGTCACGCGTACGGGTTCGAACTAATTTGTTGTCCATCTGGGAGAGTAGTTGCCGCTTTAAGTTTAGACACTCGTATGGATAGATGCTGGGGTAGTTCATTAGTTTCTAGTAGTTTCACATTAGCGCGCAATCGTGAGCTCCATCCTGCATTGCGGTTATGCCCCAATCTTCACACCATTGGGCAACTCCAATCCTATCGGCAGTCTGCACATGAAGTTCTGTCCGTACTTCTGCCACTTTTTTATTACCAGCTTCTCCTCAATATTCATGTGTAGGTTGTACCTATAAATGTGAGATATAAATGTGAGAGTTCCTCAAGCCCACGGCGAGAGCAACGGGTGCAAGGCACTGTAGCACTGCATCTCCTCTTGGTTGCCCGGCAGAAGTTGCATGCTTCTGCAGCGTGCTGGCAGAGACTGGGATCGACTCGAGCTCTTAGCATGATGTAACTTCTGCAGTCAGGGGTATCAGATGTCAAGGAGTGAAAAGGCTGAGATGAGTAGCCTTGAAGGATTCCCCCTTGATCGTGGATTTGGACTTGAACTTAAGGCAATTGAATGCTCCACTCGTCTTATCTGCGAACATCTAGCCATCTGCGGGGTAATTAAGTTAACAAACCCTGGTCGCTCCCAGACGATCCAGAGATCTGCGTCTAACTTTAGTTGCTGACTGAGTTGTGCCCTCGGATAACACCATCTCTTTCCACGTCCGAGCTTGTGGATCTGAAGAGGCACAGTCTGGTAAATGGCCAAATGCCATAATGTAGAAACCCAGCCAGATGAAAACCAATTTTGCTCATTGTCAAAGTACTTCTTGAAGTCAAACTATAGATGCGAACTCATTTGCCAACTCCTCCACAACCCGGGTTAATTCCTGTGGAATCGACAAGAACGGGCTATGCGATGCATCCAACGTCTTCACGATCCACTCCACACCAGACCGTTCAATAAAAGCATCCTGGTTCTCCAGGAGAAGTGCGTTATCCCGTAGACAACGTATGTATGCCCGACGACCGTCATAAGCGCCATCACGCCATCCAATAGACGCAGCCGGTGTGTTCAACGACTTGGTTGAGTGAGCCTCGATTGTAGCCGCCACAGCGGCAATTTGGTCTGGCGAGCAATCGTTGAAAAATGCATCGGCCTGTGAGTGTGTCTCAATGACTCGGGCCTCGGGCTTCGGCAGGCTTGGTCAGTCGGTTTGTCCTTCGACGGGGGCACGATGCATAGAGGCCTGAGCTTACATTGTCCTTCATCCACCATAGGAGCGAGTTTCCCAAGAGGCTGAAGACGCTCTCTCCCTCCAACGGAACAAAAGACGCGAGGTACGTAATTCCAAGCACACCACCACTCTCGCCACGTGCCCGTCTCCCCTTGCTATCCAAGCCTGAAATGGCTGCTGTGGCTGGGAAACCGGCGTAAGAGTGGACAATAAGGATCACGTCCTTTCCTGCCTGAATGTACGGCTCGATGTTGGATCGGATAAATGTCTCATCGTCGGCCACGCTGATGTCGGCGTGGCCCACACTCAGCAGAGTGATGCCCTTGGCGGGAAACCCAGCTGCTTGAAGTGACTGAATGAATATGTTCATACACGATGCTCGGTGCCAAGCCCCAGGAATGACAATGATGATAGGTTGAGTGGCTTTCGTCATTGCGGTTGAAATGCTTGAGTAACAGACATTGTATCTAAGGCGGAGGGAGGGAGGCAAAAAGAAATCAAGAGTGCCGTGTTCTTCATCTAAATACCAATCTCCTGTATTAAGGAATAGTGCGTGCGCGGGTATCCCACCCGGGGTCATTTCCGTGACCGTCGGGATGTGGCAAGGATCGAACCACGACACTCATTAGCAGCGCAAGGTAATAACCTAATATATCGCTAATGGTAGATTTCCAGGTCGTCGATCAGCATCGTGACCAGCAGCCCACGAAGCTGAAACCAGGTTTGTCGTAGCCTCGGTTAGCTATTGCTCGGATAAGAGACATGCCCGCCATCGGATGTCGGGCACTCCCCCTCGACGCTAAAGTAGAATGGTGGTTCAAGTAGTCTACTAAACCTGAAAGTTGGTACTAGCGCATGGCGAGTCAAGTATGGCGAGTCAAGTATGGCCCTTTGCGGCAGGTCTCCTAGCTCGCACTATGTGTTACTACCTAGGATGCTACTGTTCTTTCTACGAAACGCAGAAAACTTGTCGAGAGCGAATCCTGTTGACCAAAAAGCTTGGGGTTTGAGTTGTAAATCGGGCTTAGAAGCATTCTGCTTCTCGCGCTCAGACCTGCGCTTGTATATCCACCAAATACCGACGACGACAAGGGTGAGAGGCAAAGTCAGAGTAACCCAAAACCACCATAGACTCGTAGTAGAAATGCCGTAAGACGTTGCCCCCGCGGAGAAGATGCCGGCACTAAGTACACTCTGGACGAGGGTCTTACTTAGCGTACCATTATGAACATGGTGATCAGTTGACTTACCGAGGTGAAGGTACCGGGCAGGAAAACCATTGTCAGGGCAGCAATCCCACTCATGCTGGTGCTGTCCCGTTTCATGCTTTGGGCCAATTCAATATTGTTCGATGCGTCGCGCTGGGTGACTAGATTATAGACCAAGCTCATGGTGCCGTCTTTCCTACTCTTGTAGTTCAGGAAGAGCATCTTCTGTTTCTCCATGGAGTCAATTACATAATTGATTGCGTCCTCGGCTGGGTGTCGAAATAGCTTTGGGGTTCCAAGAAAGTCGTGCAGTTTTGCTTGCGTGTCGCGGACACCCATTGCCGTAATGATGGCGACGTTTGCATTCAGCAAATGGGAGTCCGCTTGCTGCGAAATGATTTGGAGTGACTTGGTGAGTTCTGTCAAACGACCACGGTCACTAGTTTCAAGTCCGGCAAGATGGTCATCGACTTTGTTGACCTGCCGTCTATTAGAACAGTTGCGTGAAATGAGTAACTTTGTTGAAGCTCACCTGCATCCACATATAACGTCGAAACCGTGCCACGTGATATTTTGATGCTTCGAATGACAGCGAAGACAGCAAGACGGCGATTTCGAACGGGTTCGTGAGGTAGGCTGACGAACGGCTTCCCATCCCAAAGGAATTAACTCCGACCTTCAGAACTTGTTGCAAGGCGTGAACTGAACTATCTCCGGTTTTGTGGGAGATGATGTACGCAGTCAATTTCGTTTTGATATGCCTTATCACGTATACCGAAAGAGGAGCACCTTGAAGTTGCAGATTCCAACGAGGCTGTTGACAGAAGTAATCTGTTTTGTTTTGTTAGCTCCTCAACTGAGAACCATTGGAGTTACTCAGATGCCATACCACACACCGTGAGTTCATCATCCATGTTACACTGCCACCGTGTTCGGGGCGACCAGTAGTCAGGCCGTCCAAGCATGTTGAGCAGAAACTCTGGATTCACACCGAGTGTTTCGAAAAGTCTTTGGACGCTCGATCGCTGCATTGCCACCTGTGTGCCAAAGGAGCTCTCCTTTTTGGGTATCAGGGGGACAAAGAACACTAGAAGTCGGCCGCTGGTCTTGATCTCTGGGGCTGAAGACGCCTTCGGGGTGGGAAGAATCGGGTTTGTAGAGAAACCTGCTGTCTCTGCGGTCGAAGAACCTGAACTGATGGTTGAAGATCGCCCTTTTGTAGACGTGGAAGGTGTATTTGGTGGCTGTATGATTGCAGAATTTGTCTCTGCCGTCGGAGTAGACTTTGTTGAGATCGAAGATGTATCGCATACGCTCACATCAGGTTCCTCTTGCTCGAGCGTATCCAAGACTCTATCCAGGCCTGCGGTATCCAATGTGTGAAAAGCAACGTGATCATCCGTTTGATCAAAACACTCAATGGTGGTTTGATCGACGAAGTTGTCGAGGTTTCCCATGTGGGAACTATACTGCAAGGCTGGAAGAATACCCTGCATGGAAGGATAGAGATTTGTTGGTAAACTGTCAGTGTCGACGTTGTAGTTGAAGTCCAAGTCGTTTGCGATGAGATCTGACTCATTCGCGTGTCTCCAAGGCTCCAAGGCCTCAGTTGACACACGTCGCCGCTCGACCTTGAGTGCGGCGAAGCCAGCTTCGAGTTTCGAGAATTCGCCAGCATTTTGAGTTTCCATGTCGCCCGGAAAACAGTATGGGAATTCGCTCAAAGCTGGGCGTTGTATTGATGAAAGGAGAAGGTCAAGGTAATGTTAATCCCAGGGTGGTAGTATGCCGCATTAGATCGTTTGCTTCTAGTGTATTACTCCAGAGCCGTATCACTCATATTCTGCACTATATACTCAGAAGTATGCCAGCCTAATCTGCGAGTTCCATCAAGCTACAGACAATTAGGGCTACAGGTAAGTTAGGCACTACCCAAGGCATTGCGAAAAATAGAGCAAGTTGGCGACAGCCTCTCGTCTATTGCCCAATCTGAACTACTATTGGTCAAGTTACGCTTGCCGGCGGCACTAAAGAAGCAGTCAGCAACCACGTCTTATCTTTTGCCCTGCCAAGAGCACACCTGCAGACGAGCACTGCCCGAGGCAACGCGAAGGAATAGAGTACCAGTCAGGAGACCAAACAGACCCTTGTTCTGTAGACGTTGCATTAAGGTGTTGTCCGCAAAACCGACTGGGCGGACCAGGCGAACCAGACCAAGTCGGCCAGGCAGGTACAGTAGCATAGCCAAGGCTTTCGACTTTCAAGTCCTCGGTCAAGGGTAATGGCTTGAAACCCCGCCATGATCGTATCTGAATCGAATCAGAGCTATTTAACTAGACTACCCCGCTCGCCCTAACATGCAAGATGAGCTGGCACAACTGTGTCAAGCGTCAAGACATCGTTTTCCGGCCTTGAACAACAAAAGAGAGCCTTGTGGAAAGCTGTCTACTTTCGTACTCCTTTCATTATCCGAGGCGCGAGAATTGCGTCCACGCAAGCACAATGGACTCCACTATTCTTAACCCCTACGATGAAATCCTCAGAAGCGTCGATCATGACCCAACTCGAATACAAGCCCTGTATGAAGCTCAGCGGAACCACCGAAACTCTGAATCCAAAGCCAAGATGCTTAGCGATAGCTTCGAAGGCATGCAAGTTGACAAAATCCTCGTCAACATTCTTAAGAACCCGGACTACAAAGACCCCAGAAATAATTTGTGTATTTGGGCAAGACCGACTGCTTCAGTAGTGGGCCTGGTAGCAAGATGCCAGAGCCTTCTTCAGAAGCAGAGTCCCAGTAAGGCATGCCACTGAGGTCAAATTGATGGCTTCTCGTGCACTTATATGAAACGTGTCTTTAATGACTTTTTACTACAGATATTTGGCTAACGCCTCAAGATTGTCTACATATGACTACTCTTGTGATCGCGGAATCTCCCACCCCTGAGGGTCTCGCTCCGTTTGCGCGTAAGCTGAAGCCGCTACTACCCAAGCTTGCGAACTTCCATCTAGACTGCCGTACTCGACTTGTCAAGCCACGGTTATCATTCAACCATGATGGAGTGGCGCTTTCGTATGTGCCTGCTGTAAGTGAGATCACAGACGCCAAAATCATGGATGCGGGATATACATATCTTCATCTCCGGCGAGACATTTTCAACCTCTGTCGTGAACAGGGTCTCGGAGTGAACAATCAACCTCACCCCACAAGCTGCCATCTTACTGTGGCAAGGTTCGTTACGGAGGAAGATCATTGCTCCAATGGGAAACCCGACCCCGTTGCGAGAGCTTCCTGGGTGGACGCCATTGAAAAAGTAAACAGAATGCTGGTCGAGGAATATTGGCCGCGTGATGGGAGTGCACTAGAGGCGGGGAATTGGGTGGTGGGGGAAGAGAGAGGCTTCGATATCCGCGAAGGCGCAATCTGGTACGGTGGGGGTCGATCGCTGGATGTTGGACCGGGGTTATGAACACGAAGTCAAGGGTTGTATTTCTCTGTATCTGAGCCTAACTTGGATTAACCCGGAGTAGTTAACTTTCTGCACATATCCCCTTCATAAGGTTGAATTTGGTGATGACAAGAGATCATATCCCCTCAGTCGCCGGCTTTAAGCTAAAGTCTGACTTAGCTGGCAGTCCTGTACAGGTTGGCTGTGTATTTTATTCGCTGTCAAGTTAGCTGAATTCGAAACCCTGCTAGACTATGTGACAAAGATACAGGCAGCAGCTTTTTCTTTTACCAAAAGGGGCTATTGAACCGATGCAGCCCCCATTCCTACTCTCCATGACCCCCATTGTTATCGTCAATAAGGCTCTGAGGCATATCCTCGCGGGGATCGGACCGTCTGACAGGCGCCCAGGGTTGCCTTGAGAGTTGCCTCGTGCGCTAAGAATTAGGCGTCTGGCATCACGCGTCAAGTACCCTTGCCCATTGCGGCACAGCTTCACCAAGGCTTCGGATATGTCTTCGGGTTCGACATTTAGTTAAATACTTCGTTAATGACTTCTTAGTGAGGAAGTTAGAAAGAGTAGACATCACATTCCATATCAGATCTCATCTACCATCCAAGACTTACACACATACCCAAGTTGGCAACTCAAAAATGGCTACTCTATTTGCCTCCCAGCCCCTACAATCTAAGATCGCGTCAGACCTCGCACCCGAGCCTCCCTTCGAAGGTCTCAGACTTACCTCTGAGCAACGGAAGACTCTCTTGCAGCAATGCGCCAAGGGCGTCGCTGCTGCCCCGGGGCTTCACTTCGACACGGTCAAACACCGCAGAGGCCCTAGCCAGGAAGCAAGAGAAAACTTCCGACTTCAGTTGCTGAACCATCTTCGCCAGGGCTGGAAGAACCCCGACACCGAGGCTCAGTTTATCAAGCTTGCCGATTCCCTCGGTGTCCAGGGTTGTGCTCTGTTTGCAGGCCTCATTGACGTTGCCAAATTCGGGAGGCTGATCAAAGACTACGAGGCGATTCAGAAGAGCTCAGGAAGTAAGAATTTTCTCCATTCCTACGTCAACCTGGCCAACGGCCCCGAGTTTATCAAGAACTCTGAGTACAACGACGCTTTCGTCCATCCTTTGCTCGTCGCATTGATTGCGTACCGCATGGGTGGCGCTCTTCGCATCATAGACACGCGCGGTAAAGACACCGAACCCATGTCCGCCAATGCGCAAGACAACATGCTCCATATCGACAACACTCCTTTTCACGACGAGTACAAAGTCCTTGTCGTTTGGAAGCGCGGCGAGGCGAAAGGTCCCTCGGGCCAGAACTTTACCTACCTTCCCGGCACCCACCAAGGCAACCGTAACATTCTTGTCGACAAGTCCGGGATGCCTTTCTCCACGGAGAGGGAGAACCTGTTCGGCAGTGACGAGGCTCTCGATGGGTTGTTTGCCTTCCAAGAAAAGGCGACGGGGAAAAGTCCCACAGTCATTGAAGTCGAGTACCCCGAACAGCCTCTTTCTATCCTGTTTGCGGCTGGCGCTTTGGTTCACCATCGCTATCGAACTAAGCATGGCGATCCTCGGAGCTGCATGACCGCTGCGTTTCATCTCGCCAGCGACAATCCCGGAGCACTCGTCAGAGGACCACATGCCGACAAAGAGCCAACAACCCTCGTCGACTTCCTGATTCGTCACCAAGGATCGGGTTCGGACGCAACGTTTCTCGACGTGCTTTCTACGGCCGCCGAGCGAGTCGAAGTCAAGATTGCCGAGTTGCTCAGCCCTTCCGGCACTACTACTCTCGTCGACACGTCTTCCATGACTCTCTCTGAAGAGCAACTACAGGCTTGGCGTCAGACAGTGGTGACGGCTCCATCAGCGTCGTCAATCAAGTTTAGTCGCGATGTGTATGTTTCCGACGCGTTGGGGTTTGACAAGCCACATCTCATTGCCAACCTCGTGTCAGCCATGATGTACGACAAGCACGGCCTGCTGCAGCTGATCCTGTACGAGGACGGCCGCGACGAGACTCGCAAACTCAGCCGAAAGTGCATCGGCGAAATGCGACAAGACGAGATTACGTCACGCCTTGCGGCTTGGTTGCCGACACTTGGAGAACAGGCTTTCACTGCCAAGGACATTCCGGACCCTGCAGTCCTCCGGGACATGGCCGAGAGCATCAGCGCGGCGGGCACTGAGAAGTTGAAGACGCTCGAAGGGCAGTCGGATTCCAAGGCGAATGGGGTCATGCTTGCGTCTTTGGTTCGCTTGATCTCGGACCTGGGCGAGGCAGTGGAGCGATGCGAGCGTCCAGAGACATATGCATCGACTAGTCTATACCTGTTTTGGGCTGCAGATGACATTGCTGCCTTCCTTGACAGCTCTTCTAACCAGCAAGCCCTCAGTGTGGCAGGCGTCTTCTTGCGCAACTATGTTGCCTTCGTCCTGCTGCTCGAGGCCGAGCAAAAGGCCGGTACCTCTGCATGATCAGACAGGCAGGTCTTACTAGCATTATAGAGGGAAGCCCGTATGACATTATTGTGAGGACACAGAAGCCATCGGAGAAGCTGGAGAAGTAGGTGTTAATTAGTACCCTTATTAATTATAGAGAATCAAGGAACTCCCCTCTGATACAAAGTGAAACGCTGTCCCCATTTTGTCTTCACATCAAGTACGCCTACGTTTCACTGGTCAAAAGGTGGCTTTCGGAGCCTCCACGACTAACTAGAGCTAACGTTGGTGGAAGACGCCATCGACGGCGGTTTCTTGTATCTATCCGTAGTCTCCATCAAGTCCACTTCCGCCAATTGCTTCATATAACGAACGAACCATTACCCACGCCGTCCCAACTATCGGTGACTACGTGATACTATATTGGATGTCGGGCTCGATGCGGGGCGTTTAAAGACCCTTGATCAGCCTCTCATCCCGTTCGTGGCCCAGACAGCGCTGTTCCACTCGCCATTTAGCCGTTTCCGGTTACTACATCGCGGCCAAGTAACTTGATCCTCAAGCCCCCTCAACAGTTAAGGAACTGCCTGTGTCGTTGGGTGAGTGCACCTTCAGTCTGTGGAACCTGTCAGACATTGAAATGGAGAATTCATTAGACCCAACAACTACGAACACTTAAATGAAATAGACATCTCAGCCACTACTTCCAACCATTAACAGCTGGGTTCCAAAACACGCCCTCTGGATCCCAATATTGCTTCACCTCGTGCACCGCCTCCATCTTCGCCGCGGTCGAGTACATCTGGGTCATATCTGTCCCGGCCCGCATGTTGTTCGGGAACACGGTCTTGGGTACACCGTGAGCGTCATCTTCCTTCCTGAAAATCGCCAGGATCTCTTCCGAGAACGGCCCAACAAGCCTGATCTCATCATCCGTCATCCCAGTCCAGATAACCTGGCCCAGGAACCGGCGCTCTCGGTGACAGAAACCTGTTTCCCGCTCTGGATCCGCAGCCTGCGGGCCTGCATTGCTGAAGCCCGCCATGACAAGTGTGCTCTTCGCTGCCAACGCCGGGCTCTCTTCGTTGAATTGGATCCATCGCTGCACGACGGCGCGGACGGTTGATGCAGGAATGCGGGTCATCATGGCGTTGTACGCGTCCATGTCGGCGTTGCCATTCCGGAATCGTCCATCGGCTTGCTCGGTCATCCTAGCGAGTTCTGTCGTTTTCGGCATCACGAATAGGGCCTTGGACTTTGTTTCCTCCGATAGGAGGGGTTCAAGGGGTGCTTTCGATGCCTCAAGGGTGCCGATGAAGTTTGCCGAGATCATCATGACTGGGCCTGAGATGGGCATTCCCGGCGGTGCATTCATGATAGCACATCCGACCGAAAACCTCTTATCGGTTATAGGTGTCAGCTTCGCATATAGCTCTGCGGCGTATTCGAAAGCCGGAGGTGGGAACATGGCCGTGTAATCAACAGCTTTGCCGCCTTCCTCGATGTCCAGAGAGGAGATCTTATGCAGACGCAGCGTGAGGCTCGTCACAATGACTAAACCCACCCCGCCGCCGCGGAGCATGTTGAAGAGGGCCTTTTCCTGGCCGGTGGACTCGTGGGACAAAGTGAGAACGTCTCCTTTTGCTGTTATGACCCTCGCCGAGTGGATTTGGTCGCAGGAGTACCCAATCATGCCGATGAAAGAGTTGAGGCCACCGCCAAACGACGAGCCCACCACGCCCGTTGAGCTGAAATGCGTCCATGCTATGCAGCAGTCAGTAACGAGGTCCGATATCAATATCAACGGGATGATTGACGTACCAGTGTAGTATCCCTTTTCGACAACCTTGCCTATGATCTCAGCCCATCGCACGCCACCGCCAACGGTCACGACATGCTTTGTCGTGTCCACCGTCACGTCCTTGAAGTTTTGCATATCAAGATAGATGGTCTTGCCGTTCACAACCACGTAAGCCGAACAACCGCCGCCGGCTGGGAGCACGCGGAGGCTATTAGCGCTGGCATACTTCACCACTTCGATGATTTCTTCTTCAGTCGAGGGGGTGATGATTGATGCGGGGAGGGACGACGAGGTTTGCTGCATCCAGCGGCGGGGTAGCAGCTCTTTCAAGACGGAGTCTTTTGAAGGGATGACAACCGAGCAAGTCGACGGGAGGACATCCTTGATCGAGGCAGCCATGGCGATGAATATTTCGGGTTTGAGTCAAGACAAGATGGAGTAACATGAGGAATGATGAAAATTTACTCTAAGGCGAGGACGGCGTATTTATGCTATTTGATGCTTTTACTTGTTGCGATGCTGACATCTGGCCGAGTCTTACGCGCACCGACGGATATGATTAGCGCTGACAACGACTGTGACGAGGAGACCCCAGAGGTCGATCTCTAAAGATGCTGCGCCTGTTACACAGAATAGCATATTGTCCAGTTTTCGCCTCCCTCGCACTATCTAGATAAAGTAGACTGCAATGCCACTTGATTAGAAATAATAGTAGCTTAAGAGAGCACCAAGGGAACCAAGATTGCTGACAGCTGCGTCATTTTAGTAGCTCAGCCCTCAAAGCCTCGTTGTTCATAGAACTAGTGCTGACATGTTCGGACTTCAAAAACTTGAAAAAAGACACTTTAGTTCAAGTCCGAGAATGCCATCAACGGGGACGCGACGAATTCTTGAAATATGTTCGCGTGAGCCTAAGGACATTGCCGTCTTGAGATATGTGGTTTAAGAGCAGAAAATAAGACCTCTACGTTTCTGTCCTTTACAAATGCAGCGCAGCTTTCATCTCACAAGCCGTCGTCAGATCCTGCCACCCTACAACATGGCCGGTTATAGTCAAGACTATTGAAGAAGAAAAATGTATATATTTGGTGTCGCTAAATATTGAATATGTCATTTGGTACTTGTCGAGTCATGGCCATCACCGTGATGGTTTTATTTTTTGAGCTCCTGATTGATCTGTAGTATCAGGCAGTTAAGGACGGGGAGCAAAGCTCCAGATTACAAGAACGGCTTTGGAAACCGCACTGCTACAGAATTAGACTCTAAAGTATATATGGAGGCAATCATTCAAGGACAACCCAGGCAAATCGATATCCCTGACGGAAGTTGTCCACTGTTGGTAGTTTAGAAGGCAAGCCAGAAGCTCCACAGCCGAAAGGTTGTCTTCGAAGCTGGTATCTAAGTCCACGGACATCCTAGAAGATAGACAGGTCTCTGAATCCACCAGTCGTATCCTCCGTGAGAACGCAATTAGCAAAAAATAGAACGCCAAATAATGCACAGTATTTAAGAAAAGCCACTTGACAAAGAATTCTCGATGCTTTCCTGGCTGTCGCCTGGAAAAAACAAGGGCATCTAGGCAAATATGCAAGCTTCCACCTTGCCGTAGCGAGCTGCTCAAGGCTGAGACAAGCCTGCAGTGAGTCGACGCAGTCGAGCCATCCACCGAAATGGCGCTTTGTGGCCTATCAGGGACTCTAAACTGCGACACCGCGGCTTGAAAGCTGCCTCGTTACAGGACGCCTGAATTTCTGATCCTGGGATTGACAGTCGCTCATTGGTCTTTGGCGCGTCCATGTGTCGATAGTTCGAACGCCACAGCAGCCTTGGCGTGATAAGCTGGTGGGAAAAGTTCAGCTCAGAGGATCCCGTGACGGAAAGACAGCTTGGGCTCTTCTGTATTTAGGACGCTGATGCATCTTGGGCGGGATGCAGCAAGGCAGTCTTGTGGTTCTACCTGTCGACCTTTAACAAGGGCTACACCAGGAAATCCCGCGACATCGAAGATTCAACCATCGCGACTCTGACTCCTTACCAAAACATCTTTACTATCCTCAAACACGATTTATTAATGCCGAGACTGCGTTGCCATGCGGGACACGTTTCTCACATCAATTCCAACCACCACTGCATCAGAGTACGCGCCGCCAGAGGCTGCGGTCACGACCATCTTCACGCCGCCCGAATTCTGTGCACCTTACGTTGACGCGTCGAGTTGGATTTCTTCGCTAAGCGAATCACACCTGTCGTCATGTTTTCCTGGATTTCCTTCGATTGAGGGGCTGATTCACAGCGTCTACTATTCGCCGGCCATCTGTCCCTCCGGGTACACAGTCGATTGCATGCGGTTTGACGACTTCCAAGGGCCGTCGGTACAGAGTGGGGAGACGGCAGCGATATGCTGTCCCAGGTTGAAACCTACTCCCAGTTCTGCTAACAGCAGGCATGGCTGATGTAATTACAGTTCCTTTAGCTGTGCGCCGCACGATCCATTGAACTGTGTTTCAACTGCAGAGTCAACGACTGTGGATGCAGTTTACGTGCAAATTCGATGGAAGAGCTCTGATCTATCGTTGTTCGAAACACCACCGTTGACATCTGGGGGACCGACCAGCCGTCGCCATGCAGGGTGGGATCCCGATAGGTCACTGCTGACTGTATACGCGTTTCCTCCGGATTGTTCATCCTCGACGGAAACTTGGCTGCAGCAGGATGAAACGACTTGTCAGCCGTTGACGGGGGATTACTATTCGCCGGCGATTTGCCCTGGAGGGTGGACGGCCGCCTACACTCGACCCGCCGTGGGAGGAGACGGGCCTCCAGAAGAACGGGATGAAACGGCAATGTATTGTTGCCCAAGGTACGGTCACAGCCTACTTATCCCTTTCTGCTCCACTAATTGTGATACTGTAGCGGACTATACTCGGCACAAGGAGACGGTTGCGGCGAGGGAGCTTGCATCTCAACGTCTGTTGTTTCGGTTGGGACAGGCTTCTCTATCCGGCTTCTTATGTCACGACCTGCGATCCAGATTCGATGGGCTTCCTCAGACCTTTCTATCCTCCAGACACACCCTCTGACGCCTGGACTGGCACTGGCATCCTATGTCCCATCCTCCAACTACTCGGTATTGCCCACTCTCCACGTCCAGGATCAACTGGGCATAGCCCTTGCTTTCTTGCCGGTATCCTTGGCGCTTGTCGGAGCACTTATAGCGTCGATCATTCTGCAACCCAAGCGACAATCCTCGCCCTCGACAGCCCAGAATACCTTCTTCAGACCGGCAATTCTCACGCGGAGGGCTATAGTCATCCTCGTTAGTTTCATGGTATCGGCCATTGTCCTCGTGGAGATCTCATGCCATGTGCTCCCGGCGAGTAGCGATGTATCACAGCTTCACATGCTGTCACCTCGAAGTCTGACAAAAGTCTACATCTCGGAAGTCACTGTAAGACTCGACAAGCGAAGCTCGAACAGGGAATACGAGGTAACTTGCGACGTTGAGGGGGATAACAGTCTCTCCTACTTGACCACGCGGTACGTCGATTCCTATTTCACTATAATTTTAAACTGCTTTTTAATCATTTAACTATATATCTAATACTGTGTCCGAATAGCATCGACGGATCAACGGTTACACAACCAGTTGCGGTTGCTACCAGCTCACTTGGATCGGAGATTACTACTGTCTGCCGCGTCGAAGGCGAAATAGTCCAACTGCCAACATGTTATGAACCACCAACCGCTCCACCTACCGAAGATTTTCTCAACGACACGGAGTCGGCGGTCAAGGGGGGCTACTTCCTGGGCACCATACTTCCACCGCTTGCAGCCGCCGTGTTTGGTATCCCATGGAAGATTCTGGCAATCCACGCATCCTCACTAGAGCCATTTCACCAGTTAGCTAAGCCTGGAGGAGCTCATATGTCTTCATTCCTCCACCAGTATGGAGGAATCGGCTCACTGTTGGCTCCACTGCCGGCAATCTGCTGGGTCATGACCTATACCTCTGCTGCCGTTGCGCCACTTGCTGCAGAAGGTTGGAAGATCAAACTCGAAGGCAGCTGCGAGGAGTCCAACAGCATAGGATGCACACCGGTAGTGGTTGTATCGACTGTCGTCATTCGAGCACTTGAAGCACTACTGGGGTTGAATATTGTTCTCGCCCTGGGTGTAGTAGTGGCTTTAACCCGCTGGTCAACTGGGCTCCAAGCAGACCCAAGAAGTATCCTAGGAGTTGCGAGCCTATCTCACTCCGCTGGCTTCTCCAAATTGTTCGCATCTTATCCCAAGGAAGCCAAGTGGTGGCAGTGGTGGAAGAAAGAAGAACGGACTTTCTCCCGACTGATTCTGCAGTATGGAAACTGCAGAGATGATGCCACCGAGCACCAAGAATTTGGCATTGTCGTAGCGAGTACTGCAGCAACGGAAAAGCCGGCGCAGACGACATCGGAAGAGCAGAAGCTTCGCCATCCCGCTCACCGAGTACCCTATAAAATTGTACTCACGTTGAGTCTGTTTACGCTTGGCCTGATAGGCCTTACTACAATTATCGTCTACTACAGGCTCACTCCCGACAACCAGGCTTTAGGCCGGTTTCTCAGCAGCCAATCTTTTGGACCGAGATTTCTGTTTTCCATTATCGGAGTGATCATCAACTTTCTCTGGGTTACGATCTTCACAAGTACGTAATCTCTATTAAACCGCTCATTGACGAAATGTAATTAATAATCGACAGAATATCTGCTGTATGCACCTTACCTGGAACTCGTCAAAGGACCTCGCATTTCGTCCAAATCTATCGCACTTTCCCTTTCATCGGACTCGTACACCTATCTTTTTTCGAGTCTTACATCTGGACGATTTCTAGCAGTCGGGATCTCTTCTTGTACCATCCTGAGTGATTTTCTCCCCCTCACGCTAGCAAACGTCCCCTTCGACCGGACAACCACATGGAATGCGTATGTGGCTTCCACATGGGTTTCCGTCGGACAACTCAGCGTAATGATTTGCGTTCTGTTGGTTATGATCGGAATTATCCTTCTACAACCGCACAGCCGGTTCGTTTCAACGAAAGAAGTACAAGAGAGTCCGCTTAAGTTCATTCTCTACACGCTGAACCATTCACCTGAGCTCATGAGCCGACTTCATTCTTTGTCAGAAGTGAGCAAGGCCCAGCGGGACGAGACAGTGAAAGTGTTGGATCTTCGATATGAGTTGGTTGAAGTAAGTCACGGAGGACAAGGTCGATTCCGTCCGCGCCTTGAGGTTGCTTCCGCGGCAGACAGTGGGACAAGGTAATGGACATGACGAGTTTTTCAGGGCTGTCTGTACTAGTGAATTACATTAGTAATGAGTAGTAAAAATATGATGATTTGTTGTAGTTGAAGTATTTATGCGCTTGATCGGATCAAGTATGCAGCAACGGGCCGGGAGAACAAGAGAATAGTAACATATGCTGTGAACTAACTCATTGCCAAGTATACTAGGCGACCATGGCTCAGGTCTTCAATTCGTTGGAGACCTCATGGGCGAGTTGAGGCCTATAGTTTTCATCGTAAACCTTCGCCCTCCAGCATAGCTCTGCAGCTCCCCTAGCAGCGATATACTCCGGTCTGGACTCCAGAACGTGGATTGAAGTAACCTCAGCCGCCTCCATCCCAGATCGAACCGCGTTCATCACTTCTTTATCCTCCACATTCTCCTCATCGCCAGTCACGATAAATACGCCAGATCGATCACTTTTCTGATCCAAGATGTGTAGAAAATCTTGGCTTTCTTAGTATACTCCACGTGCAGCACATAAGCGTCGGGACATTTTATCAGCTCAGCGTCGCAGAGATCTTTATCTTTAGGATGTGCGCATAGTCCCCTGCTATGACCTGCGAACGCAGCAACCACCTCGCGTGGTTGGTAGTAGATTCTCGAGTGTCGAGCGATGACATTTATGCGTCATCGATATCTTCATGATACAATGCCACGATGGGTAGGTAGCTTATGATTACTGATGGACGATATTCGTGTGTTGGGTACAAATCGAGGAGAGGTCGAAGCACATCGGCGAGGATTCCTACATCAGTTGACGAGGGGAGCCACAGGTGTCTTCTCAGGGATCGTAGAGTTTCATGAGGCTGGTCGTTCCACAAGTCTTCGAATGATGCGTATGGAGGGCTTTCTTCCCGTTAGGTTTGGCAAGGTGGAGAGCTTGCGGACCTGAGAGCGGACCTGAGAACGTACCAAAGGTGCTTCTCGTCCGGAGACGAAAGCCTCTGCATCATAGAGATATATCGGTCGGAACCTTCGATGCGGCCAATATCCTCAAACGACCTATTAGGATGGCGGATCGAGAGGGTTCTGGAGCGACGATCAGCGTAGCCGTGGTAACCGTGGGTTCAACGCGAGACCAGTGACATACCCGTATGTAGCTGTGAGAGCGATTCCCAGTGAAGGCACTGAGGTTGAGTCGCCTCTTGTGCTGGGGACTCCTGAATGATTATCCCCGAGCAAGAGCAGCCAGAGAGAACTCGCGAAATTTAAAAGAAAATTCATGATTCTCCTTCGATCTTCGTGACAGAGATAGCCGTTTAGGGTCTAGCAATAGTAGAAGTCAGGGAGAACTGCTCATTATATAATAAATCAAGGCTAATCAGATAAACTCAATAAATGAAGCTGACGTGATAGTCGTATTCTGTCTATCTGGTTGCCTAATTGATCCAAGACGTGCAATTAGGCAGAGGGTCGGAAAACACGTGTCTTCCCCAAATCACTCACGATCTGGACACGCTCATGCAAACTATTCGCCGATAATTGAATCTCAACTGACTCCAGACTATCGCACAGCGTTGCAGGGCCGAAGCAGACTCAATCTTGGGTTTAAGTATAAAGCACCCAGCAGTTTGGTGTTGAGAGACTGTCTTGACGCTTAAGTACTTGGGGATATCTGGGCATGATAGTGGTATATGAGATGACGTCGAAGCTACAAATGTCAGTACAGATGGTGGGCATTTGCTGAAAATGTGCTCACATGGCCGGCGCCTCCATCAAGGCAGAAAGACTTCCCGCAAAGCGCACTCGAGGGATACTTGGCGTCACATCTAAGGAGCATTAGCTTAGCACATACCCAGCACATGTTTGACATCGACGTACACCATGCCGTTGATCTTTGCGAGCGTCACCATAGCGTTCGCGTCATCTGAAGCCATGAGACCAGCATATACTTCACGTATGCAGAGCAAGTGCCGTACAATTCGGGTCGTCGACATCAAGAATCTCATCGTCCCAGTCCATGCCAATTCGCCTGCAAAAGTCAATATAGGCATGAGAGTTAGCATATGAACTGTATATGCTTTCCACAATGATAGCCAAATGCGGTGTGGACCGGGGCGGTCGCAGCGAGCAGAATCTCCTGGTCGGAGATGGCACCTAGGCATATTGTTAGCATATGCTGGACCCATAAGCGGCACATGTATCGGCATGAAGGCTTACCGTTCATCGATTCCATCGTCGGTCAGGGCACTGCGCGGCTGAAGGCCAGCATGTACGCAGCAGGTACACATGACTTCCTAATTTATATAATCCAGGCTGCAGCACTGTACGAGCACACGGGCTCAGCGCACCTTGCACACGGGCTCACAGCATCGTAGGCTAAGGCCCCGAGGACGTTGAACGGATGGTTGTGAGTGCAAGCCCAAAGCCATGGACCTAGCGAAAGCTCCAGTTTGGGAAATTTCGCGTTCGACATCGTCCGAGTTCAGTGCTTGGTTGTAGGTGTTCCAGGGCGCCCGCTTCGTCTCGCTCACATTACATAGAACACCCCATACTATACAAACGCTAATATTCACATTTCGTAGATTGAGTCCTCATCCTCAGCCCAAACTCGAGCTAAACTCAACTCTTTCGTAGCCGAGAGTGAGATGGGACGGCATCTATGATATAAGTTAGCGCACGTGTGGCGTCGGGGTAGAGCAAGGCTTACCGAAGACCAGCGCGAAAGGATACCAGAACCTCATGGCATAATGTCTCGGTGATATGTGGATGCCACGTTTCCTTCCATCTAGTGGCTCATTCCTGTTGTTCTTCCCACATCGTCCCGGGACGAATATCGAGTGGGACAGAGGGGCCAGGATGGGGCGAGGCGTGTACTCTTGCTTGGTTCCCAACAGATGGGTTTTAGTATATAATGGCTGCGCAGCTCGCTATTCCACGCTCTCGGATGGACCACGGGTGTGGACACTGGTTGATCCGGCGTTGTTGGAGCATCCTCAGTCGAAGCCGACTTCTTGCTGGGGTGCAAGATGAGCCGGCGACGATGGGCCGAGGTGGTAGTGGGAGGAGCCGCAGTGGCGTTTCCGTGCGAATGCGGTTCGACCCCGGAATTCCGCCGTTCGGCCGTTTTATAGTACGACAGCTTGAAGAAGCCCGGTGTGCCTGAACTGACACGGCCCCTCAAAGTTGCTCGCATGTCCGAAAATACGAGGTTTGGCCATGTAGACAACCAATCGCCACGGGCCGATTCGATACTAATATAGTTGAAAGGTGTGTCTGCCACCGACCTGAACCGGGACAGTCGGATCAGGTGGTGGATATATGAGAAGAAGGGTTGGAGTCTTCGGGGATGAACGATGGTTTAAATAAGAATTCATGGGGGTCTGACAAGCCGTCATGTTGCCAACTAAGCACACCTAACACTGACAGGATTCTTGCTTGGCAAGTTGTCTAAGCAATTAGCGTCATGATGCAAGAATTCACCACTCAATCAACGGGAAGTAAAAAGAGTCATGCAATTTGTTATTCATGAGTCGACAATTTGGTCAACACTGATTAATCCCGATGGTAACGAGAACAACGCCCACAATGTGACGGGAGCCGTTACCATGACCTCGCACCTCTGTAACTCCGCCGTAATTGTGCTACTAGAAACCGTTGCTCACGGCTGTCTCATTTGCGTCACTGTGTTTTCGCTTTGGAACCGATGTTTGATGTCTGATGCTAAATGACCACGTCGCAAGACGCGTATCGGAAGCGACAGATTGATGGACCAGCTGAAGGGCGATGAGTCACACCAGGCATCGCGAAGATCAGCAAAGTCTGTCCTTTGACACAGCATCGTCATCGCAGAGTGCCACAGCCGCACGGTCATATGCTCTAGCAAGCATAGTTACCGCTGGTCTCTAGACCAGGTGTTGCACGCAAACAGCAAATTGTTACAGAATCCGGTGACGCGTTTTAAACACACAAACCAAACTACGACGCCGACACACCACGTTTGTGTCCATTCTCGCTGATGGGGTATGCAGGTACACACTGTCGTTTGGGCCTTTTGCCAACATCTTTCTCCTTGGAGATTGCCTCCACGATCGTCCGCCCAACCGACTACCCGAGCACAAACCAGATATTTGGACTTTTCCCTGAGGTCAACCGCGTCCGCCCAGGCCAAGTTCCTTCCGGTAGCGCTTCTCGCATATCATGAGTCTTTGATGCTTGCAGGGTTCGCCTGTGCAATGAAGTTTTTACGGGAAACGTCCACAACTATGGTCTTAGCTTTGTAAAGAGACTGGGATAATATGTATTTGTTTGTAGGATTATTCTCCATCTCTTAGTCCTTATTCTCTAGCTATTTTTGGTAAACCCGTTGGGTCCTGAATCATTATCTACGCTGTTGGCTAACCAGTCGCCACTCATACCCATGAAATTAGCTAGTCCGGGGATCACCTGCGCTTCACCCCAGCCATGCAGCGGCATTGCAAGGCCGTCCTGGTACAGCATATCCCTATGGTCGGGGAAGCCAAAGTCCACACTCTGGGGGAGTGGGTATAGCGAGCCATCATCGACGGGAACGTTGGACAGGTTCACGTTTGCATGGACGATGGCTTGGTTGACATCTGTCGAGACGGCCGTCGGTCGTGGATTCGTTGGTGTCTCTTGAGGAGCTGGGTTCATCTGCCGAGCGTTCCAATCGCCCCTCTTGGAATCCCCCTTGAGGTTGCGAATACGCTTTTGCCATGGGTGACTGCCCGTTTCCACGGCAGATGAATCGTTGCTGAAACGGGAGAGTGAGCTTCAGTGGCCGAAAGGAGGAGGCAGCCAGATCACTGGGACTACTGTATGGGAACGCAGTGCGTGACTTACCTGGTGTTGTCGGGCTCGATCGTCCCACGCACCGGGATGCCATGTCGGAAGAGCATTTTCCGCGTCTCTTTCAACTGAGGCGCCATTAGCATGGGCAGAATCAGTTTGACTCATAGTATGTCCTCACCAGCCACCGCGCCTGCTGAAAGTACTCTGCCATTCTTTCAACATATCCTATCAGCGTCTCAAAGCTCGGCTTACACGCCTCTATTCGCTCCTGTAGAGATTCGAACGGCGGCATAAACAACCATTGGACTCGCACGCACATGCTGTCAAATACGCACATGGGCAGGCTTGTGTCCAGGAAGACGAAGTTCTCCATGTCAACGACTGCAGCAACCGTTTCGAAGACGGAGGCAATATTGCTGGCGTGGCGTACGCAGGCCAACTGATGCTGTTGAACCCAGCCTGCAGGCGCGTCTGCGAGCATCGAGGCAGGCAGGGTCTCAGGAAACCCTGGCATGACGATGCGGTAGAGGTCCGACATGCACTGCTCATACCATACATGCAGCATAATTAACGGGGAGAGCTGATCCTGCGACTGGCGAATGTGGATCGTCTCTGGGAGTAGCTGAAACTGGGGTAGTAAAGACCGTTTCCACGTAGACATCTTGTGGACGCATTGGGCAAAGCTCGATGTAGTGTCCCACGGAGGTGGCTCTTTCGAGTCTTCAGGATTATTGCGTACGTATCTTGCGAGTCAGGGAATAAATCAGCAGCATCCACGTAATTAGAGAAGGAAATGTAGACTCACTTCAATATGCAAAAGCGCATCTGCATTATTTGCACGTAGTGACCGAACATGCCGATATCAGCCTGCGCTTGCAACTGGTCCAGAGAAAGCCTTTCCATGTTGGGCATCTCTTGTTCCACGTTTGTTATCGGTGTCCAGCAGGGGATGCCAAACATGTATTGGTACTCCTCACACGGCAGCTGGAGGCGAATATGCTCAGCGCGTAAGATGAGCAACTCGGATAGCCCCGTCGACATCATGCGGTCGAGGCAGTAGCAGGCCCAGAACAAACGACGCCTGGTCTCCTGCTCAGTGCAAGACATGTTGCTGTCGTCGGTGCAACTTTCGTTGTTTAACCCCAAGGCCAATGCTGCGCGGCTTGCGATCGAGGACAGCATCCAAGCCGAGGCAAAGTTCCCACAGTTCACTTCATGTCTAGCCAGCACAAGAGCCGTTGCCACCGTGTCGGGGGTCATGTCCTCCAGAATCAGGAGAGTCTTGGCCTCCTTGGCCCACGCTTGCGCCTGCACGGGGCCAGAGACCAACTCAGTGGGATCGTTGACGAACCGCGAGGCTGCAGCGCAGATTGCTAACAGAAGTTTTCGGTCAAGCCGTCCAGACTGGAAGTGCCCAAGTAGAGTGCCACGGTGGAGAAAGCCATTCGCCTGACAGGGGTAGATGCGACTGAAGAAGGCTTGGATGTGCTGGTGGACGAGGCTTTTGGGTACATGGTCAATGTTACTGAGATATGTGAGCTCATTGGCGCCCAAGCTTCCTTCGTTAGTTCACAGAGGCTGCTTACCAGTCGATATCGGGGGTTTTGGGGCTCTCAATGCTGGGTCCCGGCACTGTTACATCATCGGTAGGTTGATCTACGGGGCGATATTGGCAAACGAGGCCGAGTCCACGACACCTCGCGCAGAGCGGACGTTCTTGCGAGCATCGACACTTGGCGGTTCGACAACCCGTGCAAGCAGCGTTACGGGCGCCCCGTGCAGGACGTTGCTCAACATCTACACAGTCGGGCGCAACGGCCGGAGCGGTCTTTCTTCGAGCTCTTGTAGCCAGCAGGTCCTCAATCGCCGGCCACTTGCACTCGAGCATGCAGCGTTTGCAATTCTGGCAAGCTGGCTGGGACTCATCGCATTTGGTCTGCTCGTTACGTCAGGTCTTGCCCTTGTAGAACAAACTGCGGCCATGTCCTCCAAGAGGAATCCTACCTTTCTTACTCGGCAGGTGAGGCATCCTATGGCCCATTAGACTAAAATACCAAGGCATGTCTGTGTGGGAGTAACGCACCTGTTCGGGACCGTTTTGCTGCGCGAGGCGGAGCATTCTTCCCATTCTTCCTAGCGGGCGCAGACAGCTGCGATTCCGAACTCAGCTGCGGCGGTTGCTCGTTATCTTGTTGTCCTTGCGCACTATTCCGGGAACTCATGACGCCGCGCGTTGACAAGTCGAGGTATGGAGAGTGTAGGGGCGAAGAAGCGTCAAAGCATAATAAACAGCGACAGAACGAACCAATGATGAAACATCCACGTGCACGTTGGGTGGAGACGGAAAATGAAGGAACAGACCGAAACCTAGTTTCGAGTTTATTACTAACCGTTTCAACAGCTTTTCGTCAACGCTCCTAGTACTGGCGTTGCCTTTTGCTAGCCTTTGATGAAAGTCAGACGGGAAGTAATAGAGAGATATGGATATCATGACAGCACCCACGATAGGGCATCCCTTGGAGGAGACAGCATGGGTCAGTGGCCGTACACTCTGGGCGACGCAGACCCTATGTTCGGCTTGCCTTTCATCAGTGAGACCGTCAGTTCATATAAAAAGTGCGGGATTATAGCTGTTTATACCCTTTTCCGAATGACAGTGGCCATCAGCTTGAGCGCGCGTACTTGTTGTAATTGACTCGGGGTTCCCACCTTTCGCCGTCCGTTCCCCACATCTACCTCGGTGTTCGCACAGAAGTGCGAGACCGATATAGGCAACTTACTCCGGGAGTTGAGAACGAAAGATCCTTTGTAAATCGTATCCCACAACGCTGTATAACTGATGTTTACCTTCCTTATATGACAAAGTAGATCTTGTGTACAAACCCATGTTTTATGTCTCAGTATCCTCCTCCTCTGGCGACAACTCTGCACAAAGACAGGATCTCTATATCGCACATCGCCCGTAGACTGTTTCCAAGTCGTGTTTGAATATAGACCTAGATACCTCGGATGTGCATTGCAGCATAATGAAACATGATAATTAATCCGAGAATTCCGTGACGTCGCCCAGACGAGCTAACCGGTCCAGCCGGGCCAGCCGGTCCAGCCGAGCCAGCCGAGCCAACCGAGCCAGCCTAGATAGTTCGTAACGTCGTAGCAGAGACCTGCAGTACTACCCATATAACAGGAAATATTCCAAAGGCTCGTTAAGCATACTGCGCAGTATGCAAGCTTATATTACTCTCTATCTAAACGCCACGTTTACTCCGAACTGTTACCCATGGATTCGGTAACATGCTTTGATACGCCGTCCGCCTTGCAAAACTACATTCTACTCTCCCGGACTTCCGACACACGCTGCATTGTATTGTAAAATGTAATGAAAACCACCTTCCCGCTGTAGATCCATGATGCGGTCCCCGGGAACTGAAGTGGGTTGAAAATATATCTGCTCGGACAAACTCTGCTATTCCTGCGTCCTTAGCCTCCTTGCCCCTTTCTCTATCCCGTTCTGGGCCATCATCACCGTCACTGGTGGATAGCAAAAGACCTTTTCCCTGATTTCTGGGGCCGTATACTGCTACGTGGTATATCCCTCCCGTTAGAATGAGGATTGTTGAAACCCAATGCGGTTATCCGCCGACCCCTAGATGCGGGAAGATCTCGTTCAGATTACCAGGGCGATAACCCAACCAGAGGCAAGGCTTTATAATGACCCCTAAAGACTCTAAGCCACTCCCTCTTTTTTTCGTTTCTATTCATTCTCTCATTATTTGCCCCTCCGTAAATACTCCTGTTCTTTACAAGACTACGAGTAAATTTCGTTGGGATGCATCTGTCTTTCGCCTCTGTGCTAGGCCTCGCCGTCGGCATTGCCCTCGCGGGGTGCCCCTATGCCAACGAGAATGGAGGGCCTCCCAAGTGTCCATACGCCAACAAGCGCGTTGACGATACGCCGAGGAGCGCCAAACCTGGTGCGGTGGCCAAGCGTGCCCCTCCGGCTGCGGACAAGCTCGGCGTCATGTATCTAAACCGCATCGCGCCGTCGGGATCACAACTATGGATTGCCAATGCCGACGGCAGCAATGCCACTAAGCTTATGAGCAATCAGTCGGCGCCATTCGATTACCATCCCAGTTGGTCCCAGGATGGCGAATGGATTGTCTTCACCAGCGAGCGGCGCGCCGACGGCCAGTCTGACCTGTACCGGGTCAGGCCCGACGGCAGTGGGCTCGAGACGCTTGTGTCGACCGACTCGTTCGAAGACATGGGAATCCTATCTCCCGATATGTCGAAACTCGCCTATGTCTCCACTGCCATCAACTACACAACCAACATCTTCGTCAAGGACCTCTCCACGGGGACCATCCTGAATGTTACAGGTAGCGACGAGACGGTCGGCAGTTTCATGGGTCCGCACAGTTTCTTCCGGCCCTCTTGGTCTCCCGACGGCCAATGGCTTGCCTTCAGCTCCGACACCAACACCGAATGGACAGGCCACAGCAGCGGCACCGGTTGGGAGCACACGCAGACACTGTCACTCTATGTGGTACGCCCAAACGGCAGTGACTTCCGCAAGGTTGTAGGTCAGGAGGGATACTGTCTCGGCTCCCCGCAATAGTCACTCGACGGAACGCGCCTGGTCTATTATAACATGACGACGGAGGCGACGTACAACGCCCACGGCAACAGCGGCCAGCAGAGCGCCATCGTGTCGCAAATCTTCAGTGTGGATGTTGATAGTGGCCTAGACGCCATCCAGCATACTTTCGATAAGTCCCTCAAGGTGTCTGGCCATTACCTCGGAAGCAACAACAGCAGCAACATTGGTTATCTCGTCAAGGCCGGCACGAACTCAGGCCTCAATTACACTTTCCCTGATAGCGCACACCAATACTTCAACAGCTCATTACGCAACCCAGCGTGGTCAGCCGACGGCTCTCGAGTCGTCTATGAGGTGTACGCATGGGAGCAACGCCAAGCTGAGATGCCGCTCTTCAGCTGGGACAACGAGTGGGAGTATCGCTTCATGGATGTTTTCCCTCAGTTCAACAACGTAACCAATCGCCTAGCCACAACGGAGAAGCAGCTGGGGAATGCCTCCTCGTCCGTTGTGCTCACCGATGCCGACTATAGCGATCTCGACAGGGTCTTCAATGTCTATGATATCAACAGCACCCCGGCCGAGACTGCATTGTACGGATCCGGTCTGGCCGGGGCTTTTCAGCCCGCCTGGGCGCCGGACGGTTCACAGCTAGCCGTTGGCTTTGGTATCTGGTTCTTCAACCGCGTCATCTACCCAGCCACGCTATATCTATTCAACGCCGCCGGTACCTCTCGTCGGAACCTGACGGATGGCACCCTGAACGCTGGATTTCCATCTTTCTCGCCTGACGGCACGAAGCTTGTCTATCGTCTCTGGGACTGGAACAACGGTCCGCTGGGCCTGCACATCATGGACGTCGAGACTGGCAACTCGACGCGTCTCACGGACGGCTGGGACAACACGCCTGGCTGGTCGCCCGACGGCGAGCTCATCGTCTTCACGCGCCAGACGAATTGGACGTCGGGAAACAGTTGGGAGGCGGACCGGTTCGACATTTGTACCGTCAAACCCGATGGAACTGATCTAAAAGTTCTGACCGACTCGCAAGCCAACGATGCGCACGCCGTCTGGTCACCTGACGGCCGTATCATGTACAGCAGTGGCATGTATGGCTTCCGTGATGAGAGTGCACTTTACGACGGCACGTTTCAGCCGTATGGCCAAATTGTCATTATGAACGCCGACGGATCTAACAAGACCATGTTAACAGATAGCATGTGGGAAGACTCCATGCCTATGTATGTATATAGCTCAGGGTTTGAATGAGTCTATGCTAGCTAGAATGCGCGAGAGTTTCTGAAATGTAGAAAGACAAATTGAATATGTAGCTAGATGCTTGCATTTATTCCATATTACTCCAACCCATTCGTGACGTAGCAGTACATGACGCAACATACTTGTCAAGTTATTCTCTACTCACATCACTTTATATATATCTGCACCTGCTTCAGACGTTCAACATCCCTCTGACTGGCTTTTGACAATAGTACTGCTACTCAGGGAGTCTGTTCGCATTTTAGCTCATGCAGAGTATGGTAGTTGTGGGACGCTTCAAGGGTTACTGACAATATTGATTCAGAGTTCAAGATAAATTGGGCTGGACGTAACTAGGCTATTGCAGAAGGAGAAACAGGACGAAGTGGAGATGGTGCTCGGATGGTAATGTCACGGAATTGAAGGCTAGGTGTATGGCAATGCAGTTTTTATGTAGTATAGACGTATCGAGAATAAGAAAATGTTGACCAGAACCTATAACCCTGTGGCCATCCTGAAGGATGCCATTGCTTGAGATGTTTCTTTCACTCAGTAGAAATCATCGACAGGGCTACCACCACTCTCGCTTTCCAGAGTTCAAATCCCCTAGAGGTCGAGGACCAATGCAAGTCCTGATTCTCTAGTAGAGACCAACAACGATGTCACCCTTGACACGGGCAGTCAGGTGGACCTCAGCCTCGAGGTCGAGCTTGATGCCGACAAGGAGGGCGGCAGCCTTCTGCTTGCCCTCATCGTCGGTAGCACCCTTCAGGAGCTGGCCTGCGTGAAGATGTGAGCGGGTGTTCAAGCTGTAATGTAGAGAGGTACTTACCAGCGGGGCGGTTGAGGCCAGTGGCGGTGGGCAGAGGGACGACGAACTGGTTCTGGCTCTCAGACTCGGAGTCGTAGTTCTTGGCAAGGCTGCTAGGGTGTTAGAATGATCATAGAGGTGGCTGTGGCTCTCCAAGTCGGACCAAGCATCGAAGTGATACTTGCTAGAGATGAAGGTAGCAGAAGGTGTAAGACTTACGCGCGGGGAGCAGACATCTTGAATGTTAGTTGAAGGGTGGAAAGGTGGGCGTTGGGTGTTGAAGAGTGTTGAGAGTGAAGTGTTTGTGTTGGTGGATTGGCAGTGATGATTGTTTTCGACCAAGAGGGTTGAAGAGCTGGTCTTATATAGGTCCTGTCCACCTCCATGATGCGGCTCCGAGTCGAAGCCAACCTCCAACCTCCGGCCGAAAAGATCCGAAGCATCGCATCTGGCGTCTAGAAGCACGAGTTCCCGAGTCCCTGAACCCTGGAGCCAGCGCAAAACACAGCAGAGTCCACCTCAGCTGCTCCCCACAGTTGATTGCCTTGCCCTCCACACTTGATGAGCTGTCATCAGGATGCCCCGCAGCCAAAAGCAGCATGGCAGTACGCGCCCTGATGTTCCTTGCAGCCGACGAAAAGGACCCTCGCAACGAGCTCCATAACTCGGGTGTATTCGTACACACGGCGCGTCCAGGCGCCAAAAGAAAACAAAGAGCTGCCTTGTCTTCGTATGCATGAGATTTGATTTGCGGGTGTGGTTAGCGGCGGCTTCCGATTCCCCGCAGAAAATCTCCGGCATCTCGACGTAGATGTCTCGCGGGCCAATTCGTGCGCGTCGTTGTCATGCCGTCCCACTTGGAAGCGGGCTTGACGTGATCGACGTAGATTCATACCCCATGTCCCGAGATGTAGAACGATCCGGAGAAACACAGTGGTGTTCTAACCAGATCTAGCTGGAAATAGGGCCACGACATGGTGCTATGGCTTACCAATAGCTACGTTCTAAGCAATTGACTTGTCTCTCGTAACAAACAAACCACACAATTTGATCAAGGATTCCAATGGTCGGTGGCATCTAGGAAGAGCATATTAGAAATTCCACTGAAAAGCAGAAAGTCTCAGGTACAGAAGCAAGCATGGCGCGGTGAGTGCGTTTCGCACCTGGACCCGTACACCCTTGTAAATTGACGATCCTTTTCGACGCCTCAATTGATTCATATTGGCCATGGGTATCGGGGCGAGACTCTTTCACAACTCAGGCCTTCCCAGCAGAGTGTGGATCGATCTCGGTACAGTCCACTTTTAGCCGGCATAGCGCGTTGGAAGCGGCAGTTGTCGTTAGCTCGTCGTTTATTGACGCGATGGCCTCATTTCGAGCTGCTGTAGGGTAATTGGGGTAGAACTAATCAGTGAGGCTATTCAACCCATCACGATGGTGAGTCGTGGTAAATGTATGATAGAGCGAGCTAAAAACACGGAGGTCTGTACTATTTTATACCATCGTCCTTTCACTAAAGTATGTAACCCAACGACGAAGAAATGCAGGAGGTTGCTTGGCGATGAACGTGGCGTAGAAGGTTGTTATGTATTTGCCTCCGCAAGTAATTTTCTCAACAAAGTCGCATTTGTTCACCCTCAGCATCGCAATTGGGAAATACTCACGCTTCATTTGTCTTGACAAGTGGACTCACTTAACTGCTGATGGCGTCGGAGTTCAGATTGAGGAGAAGTCACGCATCAGAATTACAAACGACGAGCCCGTGCTTGACATCCAGGTTCTTCATCCCTCTACGACCAATCGCTCAAGCATTGTATGAGCTCCATAGACGTCTCGTTAAGACTGTGCCTATTGTCATTCACCATGATCTTGGCCTTGCTGAACAGCCTCTCCGCGTCAGCTGCTTGCGACGGGATGGACAGAAGATCCCAAGCCATGCGCGACAGCGTGGGATAGGTGTGTTGATTCAACTCCCACCATTGCAGAGGCTGGGCCACCTTGATTGGCGGCTCCGCAAAGTACTTGCTGAGTTCGTTGACTGGGCTACCAGACGTTGCAGCGGGAGTCGAATAAAACGAGCTGGGAATCCCGTCCAGCGTGTCGCCATCCTCTTGGAACATCATGGACTGCTGAACAGCCTCACTCGGCGGCCACCAACGCTGATAATAGTTCTCGAACTGCAGTTGAACCGTGTCGACCTCGTTCTTGTCCCTCTTTAGAAAGCGCACGTAGTTTAGTCGAAGCCCGGGGTGCAGGATGAGGGCAGCCCAGTACACTGGCGTTTGGTGCAGCAGCTTTCCGTGACGTTCCAACCTGGCAACAGCAAGGTCCAGCGACTTTATTAAATGCGGTAGCCACTTGTTGGTCGAGCATTGGTCACCATATGGGTTCATTGGCGCGAAGTCTAGCTCTGACTGGGCTTGTTGTGAGACGAGCAATTGCTGCCGGGAGAGGTGGGAAGACATAGTGTGGTAGCTCTGCATAACCAGGCAAATGGACGCAGGCTTGCGACCTTCGAATAGCTTGGATTGTGCTACAAAGGGATGCAAGATGGTCTCCATTGCCGATAAACATGACCAGTCGGCGGGGCTGAGGATGTCTCCTTCGGACATGTGACTTGAGGAACCGGCTTCCCGGCGACTGTGAGTGCAAAAGCGGTCGAACACAGCCTGTAGTTTCAAGGCTCGCTCTACCATTAGATACAGTGTATTCCATTCGCCTTGTTGGTCAGGTCGTAGTTTGGGATCGCTCGGAACGTCCAACACAACAGCTTCCGTGTCCTTGTGTCCTGCATGGTGAAGCATGGCGCTAAAGAGATCACGGCGCTGCGGCGATTTGCGGATATATTGGATGACAATGTGTAATTTACCAATAGATCCATGAGCACGCCACGCCGCATCGTAGTCATCGGGATGTGAAGCGCTGACGTTGCGCTGGGCATCGAAGAGAAACGACTTTGCGACCAGGTTGAGGATATCGCCCCAGCACTGGAGGTGGCGGTCGCGGACTTCTTGCTCGAGTGGCCGAGGCAAGGTGGAAGGACTCATGAACTGCAGAAAGCGCGTGATGCAAATCGTATTTGAATCGTTGGTGTCGAGCGTGAAGCACCCGATCTTGTTCCACGAGAGAGCAAAGTCGGTGCAGACTTCGCGCAGCAAGAGAGCCATGTTTTCGCCAGAGGGACTGCCTTCCAGGCGCCGACAGCCAAGAATTCTTGTCGTGGAGAGCTTCTTGGAGTCGATGAAGTGGCCCAGAACGCCGAGAATGGCATATCCGTTGGGCGAGGACCAGAGGTCGAATGTGAGGTTGATGACGGAGGAAGCTGTCCGCAGTTGTTCCTTGACGAGTTGCTTCTTCTCCTTGTACTGTAGTAGCAACCAGTTCTTGATAGTTGTCGAACTGGCTGGCAGGGCTTGCTGGATGACCTCGGGCGGCGTAAGCAGCAAGGTGCGGAAATGGGGGTGCGAGATGACGCTGAAGGGAATCGCAGCCGAGACGATCCATTCGAGGAGGCATTCCTGGAAGGCCTTGACCGTGCCAGCGACCAAGGGCTTAGACGGCGCCGACTTTACCGCCACCGCCGCAGACGTAGGCTTGGGAATGGCGACGGGCAGCGGCGGCTTCGGCTCTTCGGGGCCCTTTTCAGTGGTCTTGTCGATCGAGTGGGCGTTGCGTAGGTGCGACGACGCCGAGGACGTCGCGTGCTCGCACTTGAACAGCCCATCGGCGAGGCTGCCCTTCTTGTCGCAGGCGTGACAGAGCCAGAAATGCGTGCCGACGGCGTGCGTGGACGAGCCGTGGACCAGCACGAGACAGAAGCCGTGCTGGAAGACCCAGGACCGCCGGGGCACGCGTTTCCAGCACCACTCCTCCAGCACGAACCTGTACTTGCCGCGCCGCAGTTTAGGGAGGTCCTCCAACGCCATGTCCGGGCGCGGCGTCGGCGCCGTCACCGTCTCGAGCTGCTTCGTGATGGAGCGGTTCCGGGGGCTGCGGGGGTTGGCGCCGGGGTCTGCCATGGCGGGAAACACGGCCCATAGACGGGGCTTGGTCTGAGTATGGAGTCACTTCACCAACAACTCCGTGGTCGCCGTGGTGATGCGGAAAGCTGCGACTTGCGCGGCTTCAGCATGTTGATGGTGGCGGGGGAGAGCAAAGGTGCCGGGGTTTTGCCATATTATCCTGTGTCACCTACTTGAGGGGTCATGGATAGATTCATCTCCTTGCAACAACACTTCCACCGCCGCCTCGTTATGCTCCGACGCCCCGAACCAGCCCGACCAGCGATCAATAATCGACAATAGCCTTGACGACCTACGCGCGTACGACTACCACGATACTTGGACAGCCCGCCACGATGCTCCATGCCGGATGATTCCTCGGATTACGCGCCTCGAAGGACACGGCTGGATCTATAAGCAAGAGGAACAGCAATAGCGTTGAGGGACTGGAGAAGCCAGGCAGACGCGTTCCTTGGGTCGCACACGATACGACATCTTCGAGCTCATCGTCGGGCCGCCCGCCGACTCGGTCTCGACCACCGGCATGCAGCAACGGCGTCTTCGGACACGTCAACGGCTCCACGATCGATCCTACATCTCTCTCGAAGCGGACAGCCGCGCGCTATACTCGACGACACCGCCGGACTTTTTCCAACTCAACGCGCATGATTCTTTGTACGATCTTCCGTCCGAGTCTCGAACAGCGACGTCACCGCAACGGCGAGGATACAAGGCTTTGGTGATACCTGGTCATTTACTGTGAGGAGCTGAAACCGCTTTGAACTGCTGCTATTTTATATGACCTGGATACCCGTAGTTGCTGGAATGATTCCGTGATCTCTGCGAATTATTACGTGGCGATGAAGTGCAGTAGCCCGTATTCGTGCATGCTAACCCAGATATCAAGCTTGGAACCGTTGAGCACTTCAGCAAAAAAAACTGGCAACGTCTCCCACCTTCTTTTCCGCCGTGTTTATTTAACAAATCATACCTTGCCTTCTATTGCATGCGTTCGCCGAAGGTCACTGGCTCATACCCATCCGATTTTAAACTGTGACCCATGAATTGAAGTCCTAGAATATCTTCATCGTCTTAATCGGGAGGCTTTCTCGCCACGCCGCGAAAGAGTCATCCCGTGCCTTGAACAACTCCTCACAATCCCCCGCCTTGATCCCGAGTACCCTGTCCGTTGAGTTCTTATCCATTGTCGCATTGAGTGCGAAAAGCCCTGCTCTTACGAAATAGTTGGGTTCCACCTCGCGAAGTAATATCCCCCAAATCTGAGACCTCTTCACGTCCCAGCAAACGCACATTGCTGAGACAGGACATTTGCTGTAATCCGAGTCCTCGAACCCAGGATCTGGAGTAATCGAGCAAGACGTCGATATAGGGAAATGCCCCGGCACATTGTAACATTGTGCCGTTGGGGACTTGCGGAACTCTGAACCGGTGTCGCCAAAGAGACATTGGTCTGGTAGGATACGCGCCTGGACTTCAATAAATCCGGCCGCAACGGTGTCGTACTGAAGTGTTTGACGAACTGGACTGATCTCATGTCCCACCACTCGAAAGCCTTCATCAACGCGACAAGACCTCGTGGCGATGTAGTGGAACTGCCCATGTAGCATTGCACGAGGGCGCTTCAGATTTGGTGAGGAGACTCCTGGACTGCTTCAGGGATAGAGGATACGAGCTCGTGGAATTTCTGTCGACTCCAGCACGAGATGGGAGAGGAGGTGAACCCATCTGTAGGTTTATCCTCGGATCGACAAACCCAAGTGGTTCTCAGCTCGCCAAAGTCGAGAATCCGAGGCGAGAGAATGAACTCTTGGAATGCCCAGGCACAGGTGCTTAGAGGATCGACGTAGGTCTGAGAGCCCACTTCTTCGATCAAAATGACAGATCCCATCTTCCCGTCTTTGCACTTGTACGGAAGACGGAACCCGGACGAGCCATCTCCTGCGGACCGCCCCAGCAATACGATAAGAGAGCGTAAGGAACAGGGGGGACATCATTGCGGATGTGGATGTTTCTTCCCGAGAGAGATATTTCGGTAACCCTCGTTGGCATGAACGAGTTGACCGAGTTCTCGCAAGACGGATGATTTTGAAGACAATCCTCAATCCATTTATTCGCGAGGGCAAAGGTCTCATCAGACGCGGGATGTATGTTTGGAGGTCGTTGAGGGGACCTCATGAGCTATGGTGCTCTCTAGAGCTGATGTTAGACGAGGTACCCAATGGATAGATCTTTTGTCAAACATTCTTCTGCCATGTATGTAAAAAATGCATGCGTATGCGAGCGATGATCGAGCGTGACAACGATGGAGTTGGGCTCCGTGTCGTCCTGGTGAGGAGGCACGCGACTGATGACAGCATCACCCGGAACTTCTCCCTCGCCGGATGGTAGTTTTTCATAAAGATACTTGGCAAAGGAACAACCATTTCTGACCATTTGTTCAAGCTCCGAGACGGTGATTGGCTCCTTGTCGGCCGGCCATAGCCTCCATTCATGATCGCTCTTCGGGCTGTTGATGGTCAGTCGGGGGCGGGGCTCATCAGAGTCTCGGATGAGAAACCTCGTTTGGCAGTGGGTGCAAGAGTGAGCGGTGTCTGAGGAGGCCATTTTGAAAGAGGTTAGTCGGCTTATTTTCGAACAGGGAGGAGTAAAGATGCTGCCTAAATAGCGGCACGTGTTTATTAAAGTACCATCTGTTTCAGGAGTAGATTGAGATGGCTGCGGCGAGGGGTGCCCAATGATAGAAAAATGTGCAGTGGGTGACCCAGGATGACAAGTTATAAGAGGTCGCGAGGCGTGATGGTTTAAGGAGTAAGGATAAAAGTTAGGATATAAAACGCAAGCAAAGTTGGCCTTTCCACTACAATCTACCACGCCTCCCACATCTGACTACCCATTGAAATGAGGCGGTTGAAAAGTTGATCCCTCATAATCACAGCCGTCAAATGCAGTTCCGTGCCATCTTTCGTGGTGATGCTCAGTCCATCCACGATTTCCTTATTCATCGCCCACCCAACAATGATCTTGCTCTTCCAGCCCAGTCCACCCATCTTCTTCAGTTCTGCAATCTCGCCCAGAGTTACGGTCCACGCAGGCTTCACATCCTCGGTGTTGGGCGTCCAGCTCAGGGCCGGAGTGGTCGCGGTGGCCGTGATGTACGCATGCCCTTTCTTGCCGTTGCATCGTGCCGGGAATTGAATGGGTCCTGTCTCTGGATCTGGTGCCGTGCTTTTGACTACTCCTAGTCGCTTCTTGGCGTGTGGTGCGCCGGCTTTGGCTATGGCCTTGTCTGCGGCTAGAGCAGTGTGTATGCCGCCCTTTGCCGTGTTTCTGAAGAGTGCCATGAGCCGGTGGGACTTCTTGTGCTTTTTCTTGTCGTCTTCGGCATCTTCTTCGGGGTCTTCTGGAAATGGCTCAGGTTGAACAGCCGTTGCAATCTCTCCATCTGTAGCAGCTAGTGGTGGTGTTAGCCATATTAGTGTATGCGATTTGCTAACTGGAGTCTTACCGAGGTGACCCAGATCCTCTCCAGCAGTTGCATGAGCTTCAACCGGAGGCGGCGCGTCTGTCGAAGGTGGAGGAGGAATGGGCGCCTTGTTCTTCTCGCCAATCCGAAGCAGAGTGATTGTGAGTTGTGCGTTTGTCGGAACGCCTCGCAAGAGGGTGTTTCGAAGCTCAACATACTTCTGCCATTTCGGATAGGTCCTGTTCGCAAATTCCACCATTCTGGTAATAGCTGGGTCTCCGAAAAACCCAAAGCCACAGCTAAATCCCATTGCCTTCATAGCGGCGTACGGCGACGTGAAGTACGCTCCCAGCATGATCGGAACAAAGACAGAGGCGAGGATTAATTTTGATCGACGGCGGTTGAAGGGCGCTGTTGCGCTCAGCACATTGCCGAATCGCTCCCAGGTGTCCACAAAGTCCGTCAGGAGACGCATCAAAGGGCGTGCCTTGGTCCAAATGGCGTCTGAAACTGGCTTCTTGGTCCTATCCTGTTCATGTGACGGATCGTTGCCGCCTGCCTGGTCTTTAGCATCGCTGACCATCTCAGTCAGCTCAACTGGATCTGGGGCGGGATTATCGTTATCCGGGTCGCCTTGAGGGTGTTTCCCAGCCGCGGTGCTGACGACGATCTAAATATTTGTTAGCTATGCATAGCCCCGAGAATCTAGGATCAAATCTTACGCCTGAACATACCGTCGCGATGCTAGTTACGAAGTTGCGGGCTTCCTGTTCGACCGCTTCACCTTGATGCTTTTCCGGGGCACCAGTAACCGAGTCATCAGATGCGAGGACTCCAGCTGCTGGCTTTTGCACGCCGCCCGTCTTGGAGTCGATGAGAGCTGGGGGTGCTGGCGGGAAGCAGAACGTTCGTGATTCCTCCGAGATGATCAAGACGACGGCAAAAATGGCCAGAGAGGGAAGCAATAAGTCGAGCAACCAAGCAACGACATACACGGCGAGAAAACAAGACGTCCTCTGGTACTCTCCCCAGGACCGCAGACGAACAATGTGCTTCCAGAAAGAGAAGAGATTGACAAGAACGACCATGTAGAAGCGCTCCAGCTGAGCGCGCAGCTTCTCGGGCGAGAATTCCTCTTCCTCCGCGGTGGTCAGATCCAGTACACCTCCCAACGGTGGCTCTGCAAGGCTCTTGACGTGGAAGATCTGCTTGTCAAATCTGCGAATCAAGATCCAGAGCTCTTCATTGTCCAGGCCTCCGACCAAAGGAACAGGGACGTTCCTGACATGGTCGTTCCAACCGAGGTCCTTGACTTCGATTTCCGCATGGTCGACTTGGGCTGCGCCTCTTTCTCCGGTAACATCATCACCATTTGCACTCTCATCGGCGAGAGCGTGACTCGCTGTTGGCGTCTCTTCTTCTTGAGTCTCCAGGATTTCGGGCTCACTTGCCGAACTGAGGTCCGAGAGCCGTTGGAACGACCCTTCGTTTGCCGGATTCGTAGCCATTTCCGCGTCGATTGACTGCAGGGTTCAGGCGATGAGTGTGGGAAACTGACAGGGTTTCTAAGCGGAATTCATCGAACGGTATTTTATTCGCAAGGCCTAACGTTAGACTATCTAAAACCGGTATTTTCTATGGCGTTGGGTGCTAAATGCCACTGACGTCAACCATTGCGGCTCCGTATTGATCTTGGGGCCAGTCGGTGACGCCCAGCGAATCATTGACGTCATTAGCAGTGAAATTCGAGATACCAATTAATTCACACAACGATTAGGCCACTGCATATGCAAGTTCTGAGACACTAAATTATGGTACAGAGTTGATAGGATTCAACCGAAACCCTAAATTAATACTGCTTACTTTCTATATTACCTCCAAATATATGACCCCCAACTGACAAAGCTGGAAAGAAATATCAAGGTGCTAGCCAGACAGTAATTTTTATTTCTATTGCCTTTAATAATTACTGTATCATGCTGCACGAGGACTTTTGCTAAATATAGAAACAGTTGAGACTTTTCCAGTACCTGATCTAACTTGCCTAATTAAATGCCAGCGTGCGTAATTATAGAAACTGAACTGCCATTTCATAACCCACTTCCAGCCCGACCTAGACAGCATTGTTCATGTATTTATTCATTGCCTTTCATCAACTTTTACTCAATTATCAGCGACGCGCGGAATTGTCTGCCTGGAAAGTCGCATGGCGGGCACTCTGATGATTGGCTACTGCGCCATCCATTTATTCGTACACTCCCAGTCTTGGCTCTTCGCTTACCTCAATCCTTGACCCTCGCAGTGCACCTCGGCGAGAGCCCAGTTTTCAGTTCGATGGAGCGATTCCGTCGCTTGTTCCAGAAGGAAATCCACTATGAGTGCCAATACTGCCAGGACCTACAAGTTGGGGGAGTGCGCATTTCTGCCACGGAACTCATCCATGGCACCATAGCTGGCTGTCCAGCTTGTCAACTGCTCTATCAATCAGTCAGTCCAGCAGATCTCGGCGATCCAAGGTTTGACTTGGTGCATACCCGGTCATTCCACGACTCGATGGTCTCCCACACTTTCGATCCGAAGTCCGAGGCCATGTCTCGCCAAATGCGATTAGAAGAAGGTGACTAAGTTGGTGTCTGCAACGGAGATAACAAGAATGGTATCCCTAACGTTCTATCTTTTAGGTTTTGAAAAGGGACGCTGGTTTAGCGGGCATTTGTATTCCTCTACGGAGACATATGCCCCTGTTGAACGTTCCCTGGAGCTCTTCAGTTTGGAGGGTCAGTTCCGCTATTACGCAGTATTCTACTGCGGCAGCCTAATAGGAAAATAGGGAGCACCTCACCTTGGCCTTTCATCAATACCGAGAGACCAGTAGCAGCCACTGCAAATTCCCCTGAATGCCTCAAGCTTATCAAAAGCTGGGTCTCGGACTGCGACAGGAAACACTCAGGCTGCAAAAAGCTCCGGTCTACAGTTCTACCTGATCGAGTCGTTTTTGTAGGCTCCGGAGCTGATCCATATCTTGTTGAACCTCAAGGCACCCGAGCAAAGTACATTGCTTTAAGCCATCGCTGGGGTGGAGACGTATCACTACAGTTGAAGAAGGGCTCCCTAAATGATTTCAAGCGATGCATTCCATTCTCTCACTTCCCAAAGACATTCCAGGACGCCATCAGCATATGTCGAGCACTCGCAGTACATTACATCTGGATCGACTCCATTTGTATCATACAGGACTCAAAGCAAGACTGGGAGATCCAGGGATCTAAGATGGGCCAGGTGTATGCCAACTGCTTGCTTACCATAGCAGCAGACGCCGCGGAGAACTGCCACGCTGGGTTCATAAACACCCCCCAACGACAAGATTTGAGGACGAAGACACGAAGGTTACCCTGTCTCGGTCCCGGCGGTGAAAAGGGTGAGATATTTATCCGTCCGTTGAGAACGTTTGGAAGCATGGGTGGATTCGGGCGACACTACAACAATTGGGAACGCGAAGACCTTGAGCCGTCGAAGCGATTGACTGAGGAGGGAAGCTATCTGCTGAGGCGCGGCTGGGTATTGCAGGAAACGCTACTACCCCGGCGTGTTCTTCATTTCCTACCCGACGAAGCCACCTGGAGATGCCCCTCGGCGTCTCGGTGCGAATGCAATCTTCGACCACACGACAAAGTTGCGCATGTCCCTCTTGATCTGGAAGAACCCAGAGAGATCAACACCAAAGATCTGAAAAAATTCTGGAAGGAAATTGTTGAGCAGTACACGCGACGCCAACTCACGTTCCCATCGGATAGACTGGTTGCCGTTACAGGTGTGGCCAGCCGTGCTCACTCCGTCAGCCCAAACGTCGATTACTACGCGGGACTCTGGTCTGATGCCCTACCGTCAACACTTCTTTGGGTAGTTTACCGAGCAGTCGAACTCGAACGACATTCCCTCTATGCGAGCGATCGCATCAAGCCGTGTATCGCTCCCACCTGGTCCTGGGCCAGCATCACAGGCCATGCCACATTTCTCTTTTGGCAGCGGAATTACGGGCGCGGGAAGTTTGCAAACAGTCCTCCTGATCTCACAGATATTTGCATCTCCTGCACACCGTCGGGGCAAAATAAGTACGGCAACGTCAGCGACGCGAGATTGACGGCAGTGGGATACCTATGCAAGGTACATGTGTGGCTGGTGCGCGGATCTAGGTGGCATTACCCGTTCAAGATGGAGGCTCAAGAGCGTGATGGGAAAGTTGCCAAGTCACAGGGCCTCGTCTACCCTGACATTGATGAGTTTCTGGAGAGTTTGCAAGCGACTGGTGAACGAGGAACGATACTGACAGTGGTTAGCGTCTACGAGTCTCGTATATTCCTTGTACTGAGAGAGATTAGCAAGAAGGACTGGGTGTTTGAGAGAGTAGCGGTGTTGTGGTGCGAAGAAAGGGACGCCGTGGTCCTTCCAGAGTGGGGAGACAGCCAGCGATTTACTCTTGTCTAAGCTGGTGGATGAAGATACCTTGTTTCACCTCGCTTCGGTGCTCTATCCGCCATTGCCGTTGGCCTATGATTATCAAGCATTTGAGATAGATGTAGCATATCATAATCCCCCATGACCACGTTGAGAAAAGCTATAGGTGATAGACAATGGGAATTACGACACGAACTGTACACTAAGCTTCACTGCTAAGTCAAGAGTAACTTCCACCCCTTTTGTCTTAGTACAAACTCCCAAGAATCGTCCCCGCCTCTTACACCGTCGGTATTGCTGAATTGTCTGGACCACACCTCCTCTAAAACCTCTAGAGCCTGCTTGATATTTTCAAAGTGCCTTTTTTGTAGCATCAGCTGCAGTCGCCTGCGGATCAAATCCGTCTCAGAATGGTCTGCTGCTTCGCCCCCCAGCCAAGAAGAGAGGAAATAGTAGAGACGTCTCAGGGAAGTCGTGGACAGATATCCTGGCAACTGCCGCAAGTTCTGGGTTAGTATCCATCGGATACCCCCAGTTCTTGACTTGGATCTCAAGGCTCAAACAACTCTGGTGAAAAAAGCCGCAGTCGTCAAAACCAGTTGTGGAGGCTTTGAGACAGTTTATCTCGGAAACCAGGCTTAAAATTCCGGATGCAACGCCAAGATATGTGTCTACCACAGCTGTGATGTCTCCCAAATAATTACCCTTGATCAACGGCTCCGTGCCTCGCGTCACACTCCCAAGAATGTCGTGATAGGCAAAGTTTCTTAGTACCCATTGGCCTTTCGGACTGGTTTTCAACGCAACAGGACCACGCAGAGCCCTGGTAGTAGTGCCGGTCTGGGCTTGGGCTGAGAGGATCGTATGTCTTGCCCCGAGCAGATGATTATACCAGTCACAATGGTTCCCTAGGCAAACCTCGGCCGTTAAAAGGACAAGACATGCTGCGGATTTGGTTTCGTGTGCCGATGGAGCCTTTTGTTGCGCCAGTGATGCACAAAGGGCGGAGATCGAGCCTCCAGAGCTGTTATCTTGTGGGAAGGATCGTGGGTGGACATGTGCCCCGGCGCCCAAGCAATCAAGGCTTCGTAGAGCGCAGGCGATTCCATGGCCATTGGTAAATATGCTTTGTCTGAATGTTAGCTCGGGGTAAATGGATCAAGACGCCTCGTTCTAATTCTCACCTGTAAGAAAGGAATTGTGATCTCGAGTTGTCGTCAGTAGTCCCGATAAGACTGTGACGTAGTATGTCATTATGTGTCGTCTCTTTCCTCGTTTGATCTCGCCGCCTTGATAATTCGAGTGCCAGCAAACAGCCAAGTCTGAAACTTGAGGGCTAGTTGGAACGGCTCTGTTGACCTCGACATTGCCTTCCTCGATGCGGCGTGAGGACGCGACTATTGTACGCTTAGGCTCGCGAACGCATTCGAGATTGAGTCGTGAGCACGCTCCGCATACAGGAAACGTGTTCTGTAAGCATTTCTTCCGCCTATAAATGACATTTAGTGAGAAGAAATGCCCAATGCCCACCTCATGATCGAGATGGTATCACGTGGCAACCTTACCTGGCGCGACAGGTTAGACAACCGGTTTTGTCATGTTTGGAGCCATTTCTTCTTTTTGGGCTGCTCCTTGTTGTGTGTTCGGGTGTCTCGGACATTCTTAGCAGTGCCCCTGAGCGTTGAAAGGCTGAAGAGGCATCATCGCAAGTGTAAAAAAAAGCTCACTTGGTGACGCTTGACTCAGTTCCGTAGTCCGTACCTTACCTAAAAAGGCCACCTGACTACTATGCTACTAAATCAAGGACGGAGAAGGGCAAAGTTCCACTCCTAGAGTTCGGTCACGAATATCTGAACCAGTAAGGGAGACAGATGCGAGCTCTCAATTGCCATGGAATAGACATCTACTTGCCGCCATACTCTGTACTTGGCTGAAGGATGTCATTTGATGGAATCACAACGCCTTGGAGTAACAGTTCTGAACGAGGTAAGTATAACTGTCTTACTAACGGAGTCTTGGTACTGCTATACGTTTGATCTGGTCCGCTGTTGGCCGACACCTAATTCATGCTGACTCTGTACAAACGCCGACTCTAGGCGACTAGGCCATTGTCATCGGCCCACATCCGAGTCGACACGAACCTCTAAGGGATACGGATGACTATCTTTCCAGTATGACTAGCACTCCACAGATAATCATATGCCTCTCTCGTCTGGTCAAAGTCAAAAACGCGGTCAATGACTGGTCGAATCCCATTGGCCTGGAAGCAAGCGAGCATATCCTGCAACTGCTCGCGCGAGCCGACAACAACACCTCGCAGAATGCAAAGTCGATCCAAAGCCAAGAAGGCAGCGTCTGGGTCCTTCAAGTCCTTTCCGGCTCCGAGGGGATCGGGATTCGTAATATGGCCAAAGGAGATTCCTTTGGCACATTGCGCAATGTCAAGGAGCCGAATCCCTTCTTTTCCGGCAGGTAGTATTGTTTGAAGGTCTCCGACATGGTGAAAACGATGGTGTCTTCTTTGGAAGTGGTTTATTGTAATGTGGTTGTCTGAACACTGCTTCACACGCAAACAACGTGGGGTGCTGGCATCTTATATAACCCATCATTGATACAAGTGGCAACATCAGACGTCAGAAGCCACGGCTCCTCTTTCTAATCCTAAGATACACGAAACAATGTCAGTGAGGTAAAAATGTGTTTCTTCGCGATTCAATTCGTTGCCTCGACTGAGCGATCTGGCGTGTCTGGCGTTTTGGATGCAGGCGGGCGTCACTGGCGTAATTAGCGAATTGAGCGTACCCGGCGTATTTGGCGTATTTGGTCCCGCTAACTCCGTCGTTAGCGGTTTTGGCTGAGCAGATCATGACATTGATAGCTCTGTCAGGTATTCGTTCATGAACTTGAGTCTCAAAGTAAAATAGTGACCCTGCTCTCCCGCTCCCTCGCCCTTTCTCTCGTCTGGCCAAAGCACGCGGGTTCCTGTATTGAGCCACGACCACAATGTAGTCCGGCAATTGGCACGGAGCTCAATATCTCCATCCACTGTGGTTCATCCGCGATACCAAGGTCCAGGACATGCAAATAGAAAGAGCCAATGATGAAATATCCATGCGAATCACGAGTCATGAGGCAATGGCGGACTCTGTCGCCAGGAACCTGACAGGATTGTAAGATTCGTCATGGAAGTGTTTGAGCTTCTCAGCCTCTAGCAACAAGGCAACATGTTTTCCAAGCGGAGAAGTGCCGGGCTTAGACGGATGAGCGACCTTTGCCTTCGGAATCCAACTAATTTACACAGGACAGACCGAATAATTTATGCTGCCTGATAAGCAGGAGTTCGCCGACAAAGATGACTTGGTGTGTTGCGCTAAGCCTGCCAATCCATCAGTTCTCGGTCTAGGGTTGCTTACACTTTAGGTTACGGTGTAACTATAGCACAATGCTTATCTGGGATGGCAGTGCCCGAAACAGGCGTGATCAGCAGCAAATGTCCTGTCCTCGGCATTCTGGATGATGCTGACTTCAAATCATCTTGCTAGCTATCGACACTATGGGTCAATAGTCAGAGGTGGACCAGAGACGATGTAAAACTATACGCTCCGACGAGACACATGCCTCGGCTGGTTGAAAAATGTCCCAAAGAACACACAAGATTATCAACATGTCGCATCGTCCCCGCCTCGGACCGATTTACGGCATGGCACATCTACAGCGCCGGAGCAGAGCTCCTCGTAGACACTAGCGCGCTTGCGACTCCAAGGGCCTGGATCACGCAACCAAGGGCCGTCAACCTGCCAAGAGGAAACGTCCTGCCCAGCGCTATCCCGTTCATAAGGAGTTGGCCGATGGGTGCTACACGGAGCAGGCCGTAGCGCCTATGTCCCACAGGCTGGCTATCTAGATGCAATCGGCCGCGCAAGCAAACGATAGAGCTAGTGGCTGAAGTGCGGACTCTCCAGTTTACCCCGAGACTAGCAAGTCTTGGGTGGTATTCCTCATGCCGGGGTATAGTGGTGTCATTGGTGCAGCCGTCTAATCAGCAAACCAGAGTGTTAGATACATATACCGGACTTGCTCCTGTGCAGGGAAAAATATCTGGACTTTCCAGGTAATGCCAAGGTTTGATATACAGGTAGAAATCTGCACCGCGTGGTCCCCTAAGGAAAATGTCCGAATCCGAGGAGAAGGGCACCAATGACACGGGGGTTGCGGCAGCGGAGAAGGCACCTGGTAAGCTGATGATGCATTCCCAAAGGGTGGGATGATTTTGTTAACGCTGTAGCAGTCAAGTGGAACCGCTCATCCTTCTACAATGCCACGATTTTGGGTATGTGCAGCTTTGCCGCACCCGGCCTGTGGGGAGCCATGAACTCGCTCGGCGCTGGTGGAGCTCAGAAGCCATACCTTGTCAACACGGGAAACGCCCTCACTTTCGTCCTCATGATCATTTCATGTTGGTTTACCAGCGGCATCGTCAAGTACATCGGTATCAAGGGCGCCCTGGTCGCCGGCACCATCGGCTTCGCACCTTACAGCGCCGGCCTCTACCTGAACAACCGCTACGGAGTCGAGTGGCTCGTCATCTTCGGCGCCGCCTGCTGTGGTGTCTCCGCCGGTATCTTCTGGGCTGCGGAGGCGGCCATCGCCATCGGATATCCTGAGCCCAAGAACAGGGGCAAGCTCGTGGCCTACTGGCTCTCGTGGACCCGGCTCGGACAGATCCTCGGTGGTGCTATCAACTTGGGCCTCAACGCGGACCGCAACGAAGCTGGAAAGGTGTCATACAAGGTCTATCTCATCTTCATTGCCCTTCAATGCCTGGGCCCGTTTGCGGCACTCCTGCTCAACCGTCCGTCCAAGGTCCAGCGTAGCGACGGCAAGGCGGTCGACCTCTCCATCTTCGACAACCCTTGGCAGGAGTTCAAGGCTACGACACGAACCTTCTTGAGAGTCGAGTTCCTGCTGTTGGTTCTCTGGATTGGACAGGGCGTTTACTCGGAATCTATCTTCTTCACATACATTGCGCTATGGTTCAGCGTTCGTGCGAGAGCGCTCGGGTCTTTCGTCTCGGGGATCGTCGCCGTTATCGCTGGAAACCTTCTGGGTGTGTGGCTGGATCAGAACCAAGTCGCCCTGAAGAAACGAGCGCGCTGGGCCTTTGCGGTCATCATGACCCTGCAGGGAGCGTGGTGGATATGGCTCACCATCAACGTCACCGAGTTCCGAAAAGCCCAGCCCGTCTACGACTGGAACGACCCTGGTTTCGGCCGCGCCTTTGGTGTTTTTGTGTTCCTGGTCTCGGGCTTCCAGCTCAACTACAACTTCGCCTTCTTCCTCATCGGACAGATCTCGAAGAGCCCCCAGGAGACTGTGCGTCTATCTGCTCTACTGCGAGCAACTGAATCGGGCTGGCAGGCTCTCAGCTACGGACTCGGTGCCGTGCCCATTTTTGCCACCGTGGGTAATCCGTACTTGAACTTTGGCCTCTGGGGCGTCTCGCTGTTCCCTGCGTGGCTTACCATCAAGAAGATTGGTACTGCTCAGCACATTGTGACCCCCCCGGCTCAGCGCGCCTCAATCGATGTAGAACACCAGACGGGCTCTGTTGCGTTTAAGTGAGGGAGAATGCCTGAGCAGGGTTGAGATAATTACAATTACATACTGGATAATTTCGACCACCTATAAATCTTTTTAGAAATGTCCCCTCGGAGATGCAGGCACATTATCAAGCACCCACGTGATGTATCTGGCGACCAAGTCTGGTTACAGTCACCCCACCTACGCGCATTCTCGCCATGTCAGCGACAAGGACGTCCTCGAGAGCCTAGGAACTCACATCACCATCGCCGATCATGGAGTCGTTATTCAAGAACCTCTATGGGAGATTACTAGGTCTACGGATTTGTTCAATGGGAAGTCGCCACGGTGTTCTGATATCGATGCCCCCGGGGTTTCCATTGAATTTGAAGGAGGGATGGACGACCAGCTTGGACAGGCAGACCAGTGCACGAGGAATAATTCGACTCAGTCCAGATATTATACAAGCTCAAAAATAAGTACCAATCAGCGTGAAGCTGTAACTCAAACGTAAAGTATCAAAGAATGAGAGAACAGTGTTAGTCACCCATGCTATTGCGCGGAGGTAGTCGCTTGATAATAAAGTGATTCTGCCAGAGTAGCCGCCTCACCGCCTTCTATTTCCAGCACAACGCATCGTCGCGGGGGTGCTTCGTGGTTACGCGAACCTGTCTTCAACTTCGACAATTCAACATTGAACAATCTGACCCTGGTTGCTCGGACAGCATCGATGGGTCATCACACTCGTGCGTAAGCAGCATCCATGCCGCCGCGACATCCAGGCCGTTTTCCATACTCGGATTCCGCCGACATATCACCGACATCGTCACCAAGGCGCGCCGTCAACTGCCCGCCCCCCCCCGATACCGTCGTACACGCTTCCAGAGCGTTCGCCGTCGAAGAAGGGGAAATACAGGATGGACAGAATAGTTTGGCGACATGAAATGACCGTGGGATTCCTCGAGCTTCTCCTAGAGATGCGTGGCGAGCGTCAGCTCCCGTTATTAAGGTCGTCATTGATGCCCATGATAGCAACCGTCTTCCCGGAGATGCATAAGCGGTACCCAAACGTTGCCTGGGACGCTCTTCGATTGGAACGGTACTACAAGAGCCTTCGGGTCAAGCACAAGTGGTTTTTCTGGATGATCACAACGCCTGACGTGGAGTTTACGCAAACGCTGGGCGAAATCTCTGCCAGCGACGAGCAGTGGCGCGCACTCAAGAGAGCAAACAGCAGGGGGATGTGGTTGAAGACGGTAGGGCATCCGAGGCCAGAGCTGTATCACCACGTCTTTACGGGAAGCCCCAAGATTCCCACCGCCGCGGATCCGGAGGCTGTCGCAGCCATGAACCTGCTGTGGCCGAGTGCGCCTGAGGAGGCAGCTGAAAGCGGTGACGTGGTGCTTCCGAACCCGCAATCCCCTAGTCAGATCCTTACAGGAAGGTCTCAAAGTCCTACGGCGGCTGCTGAGGGTATCGCGGCTCCGAGCCCGGCGCGCCCGGAGACAGACGAGACGCAGAACTCGGAAGATGCTGGATGGTCTTCAGAATTATCGGTAACCCTTGTTACTCCGCGTTTCCGCAAACGACGGAGATCACCGAGTTCATCGCCAAGTGTCGAAAGCAGGCATCGGCCTTCGAATTTGCAGCATGACAAGCCGCCAGATGTCGACGTCGTCGGACTAGCCGAATCGACAAACCGACTTGTCACCGCCATCTCAAAACACACAGCCCTCATGGAAGAAGCCAATGCCAATTCTCAGAGTTCTCGGCCCCCCGAGTCAAGAGACGCCGAACGGGCAATGCGGGACGGCCGGGACACTTTCCACCTCAAGGGTGTGCAGTTGCTCAAGTTCATGAAGGCCATGACGCAGCCTTGGATGGCCGTTTGGTGGAATTTGTGTCGCGACGACATTGAGGCCAAAGAGGCACTTCTCGCGGATATCATGGGCGACCAAGGAGCGAGATAGGGGCCTGTGATGTGAGGCAACGTGTGAAATCACCCATGTGGCCTCCACTTGTAAGAGTAGTTGTTCAGTGAGTTACCTCGGCCTCGTCACCTCATACAGTCCCAACCGCCTCCTTTCAATGGTAATCCACATGTCCTCGAAGCAGGCAACACCACCCTTAACCTCGTATTTAGCCGGCTTCTCAACATCACACAACTTCACCCTGAAGGTCCTAAAGAACCGCGACGGCGCCTTGTACAGCTCCATATTCGCCACATGCTGCCCCAGACACGCCCTGCTCCCGTATCCAAATGTCATGCTATACTTAGCATATTCGCGCGCCTTTTCATTGTTCTCCAACCATCTCTCAGGCCTAAACACGTCCGCATCCTCCCCATAGACGTTTACATCGCGTTGCACCAGAAGCGTGTTCGCCGTCACCTCCGCTCCCTCGGGGACGTGCTTCCCGTCGAGCTCGATTCCTCCCTTGGAGACCAGGCGCGGGAAGATCAGGCCTCGCCACGAGATACTTCTGGCCGACCCAGGTGCTCATGATCCACTTCGTCAGAGGGTACATCCGCACCATGATGCCAAAGGGAACCAGTCCGTCGTGCATGCCCTTGATCAACCCGGCGACGTCCCGGCCTTGAGCGACAAAGCCGAAGGGTGCGCCGAAACCCACCTCGGAGACGACGTCGTAGGCCATGTAAACGGCCCAAGGGCAAAAGTCGAAAGGTTTCCCCTCATTTTCACGTGTTTTCGTGTCCGTAGAAGCAAAGAGCGTGTCAAGCCGGAAAATCCAATGACTTATGTGCGCGTCAATCAGAGGTTCCATCTTCTTAATGTTGGTGAAGCTGTAAGGCGCAGCGGCGATCTTGCGATGCCGCGCATGCGTCTTGTGAGGTTGCATATTGAACAAAGCCTCCGTTGGGCCAATCGTCCCCGAGATGTAGTGCTGTGACTTGTCGGCGGCGCGATGGTAGATCAGCGGCAACATGGTCGCGTCGTCGACGAGAAGCATCGTGGGCGTGACGCGAATGCCGGAGCCGTGTTTCTTGTGCAGCTCCCGGAACACTTCCACCTCGTCGCCTCTAACGCTGTGGTAGGTGATCCATAGACGCGTGACGCTTGCCCAGAAGGGGCCGGGGAGCTTGGCCAGCGGGTGGAAGAAGCGGTAGTGGATGATCTGGTAGAGGATGCGGAACAGGATGTATATCAAGACACCTGAGGTGAGGGTCCTCAAGCTGAGGAGGGACACTGCCAGTGCCATTGTAAATTGGGATTAAGAAGATTAAAATCATGGAAATCCATTGAGTGGAAGGGCATTGAGGCGTACATATAAATCAGCCACAACCAACTGCTTCGACCTGCATATACAAGCTGCTCCTTTATCATACCACTGCGTCGAATTGCTGTAGTGATATCATTTACGACCAGTCGTGTTGCATCTAAACAAACCCAGCCTCCCCAAAGCAGTATACAAGGGATATTACTAGTCTACGACACACCCTCTAGTTACGTAGCTGCCTAACACGTCTTCACAATGTAACCTGACGCCCTCATCAGCCACCTCCCCGTTCTAGTCTCTTTACCCGGTCTTTCAACTGCGCTATTTCCACGCCTTTGATTTCCAACTCTACGTCTTTTCTTGAAACCTCGAGCTCGCCGATTCTCAGCAGGTTTTCTATTCTGGATTCGACGCTCCATCTTCGGCCACTTCCCAGAGTCATGTTGCGAGTCTGAGCCGTTTCCGAGACGGTCGATTTGCTGCCCATTTCGGATGGAAGCCTGGAGCTGTGGCGAGGGACGCCATGACGAATCATGCTGAGGCTTGACAGTGTTGAGACTCCTGACAGACCACGAAACCTGTGGGGACTATGATGACATATTGATATCCTCTTAGGGTGGAGGGTATTCATGCTCTGGACCACCTGGCTCAGGGTTAATCACGAGTTCTGCATGTGCCGATGGGTCTCGAGAACCAGTTTGAGCACTTATCCTTTGTACGTAGGATCTTGAACTACGAAACCCTTGTCGTAACACTCCCACCTAGAAAGTCGGATTGATCGCAAAGTGCTTTGGAAGCATTCACATATCAATGCACTCTCTCAAAGCTTGAGGTCTGGTGCTGGTGTGCAAGAAGTCACATGGACTTGCCCGCCTCTTCAAATCATTCCAGTCTTCAAGAGTGATGTCACTGCACGCTTGGTTGACGCTTGTACGAATGGTAGGGTGTGCTTTGTGCAAAGCCTGGTGACGAAGGGGTGGTTCAGCTAAGAGCTATTAGTTATTTCTTTATCGGTTGTTAATTCTTGAACGCGTGCACTTCAAGTCCTCAGTTAACTTCAAATACTCAGACCAAGTCCGAGCATCCAAAAGATCCATCATCCGGCGATATGTTAACGCCGAATCTTGATGTGAGCCTGAGTTGCAGAGTGCCTTGGCCGCACGCTCGAAGTACTCTGGGAAAACGAATGTAATTTCTAGCTTGCTAGCTCCAAGACCGTCCTTCAACGTCAACATACTCCGAAAGATAGGTGCAAAAACCCAGTCAATTAGAAACAGTTCGCGTTAATGACTCGCAGGATACACTCACCAATCATGCTTTCCCAGTTCTCATCAACTGTAATACCGATTAGACCAGTACCATGAAGATGTTTCCAACGTAACTCAACGCCAAACTTCTCTTTGAATAGCTGAAATATCAATCCGTATGTGAAAGTAATACTATAGCCTTAATATGCTATTATACTTAGGGTAATATGTATATAAGGATTCTAATTACAGTATTAGAATATATTTTAAAGATAGATTAGGACTATAGTAAGTAGAAACTCGAAAGTGGGAAAAGTTAATATTAAATCTTAGAAAATAACTATTAATTAGAGTTACTACTAAAGGTTAGACTTTACTTAATCTCTTATATGTTACTTCTAAAAGTACCTATAAATATAATTTATACTAAGTTTAATAATAAGCGAGAAACTAACGTTAAAGAACTTAAGGAATATACTATAGAGATGATTCTAAATATAAAGTAAATAAACTAGTAAATAAAATACCTTATTAAATAGAAAGACTACCTTGAGAGCGAGAATATATAGGAACTAGTAAAAACTTTTTACCTATATATAGTGCCTTTTAAAGAACTTTCATTAGCGCTAGAAGAAAAAGGCAAAGGATTAATCAAAGGACTCACATCGCTAAAGATATCCCTGAGACCCAAAGCGGACCAGTCTACATCGTTAGAAACATAAGCAGACTATAGGTCTTAGACCACGGACTACTCACGAGCGTCCAGGGGTCCTCACCAGCCGCCTCTTCTTTAGCATCTAATTTCTTTTGTTGTTTAACAAGCCTGTTCACTACGCAGGAAGTAAGCAGAAGAAAACCCGGGAACGTACTAGAACGCACAGGAGGAAGCCTCCCTCGTGCCGTCGTAAGACTTCTTCAGGCCAATACACCGCGTACAACGCACGGAGTCGTCAGGCATCAAGCAGACCTGCTTGCTCCTGAAACAACGGGTACAAGACATGTCGGCAGGGTAGGCAGTGGGCGAAACAATGGCCAACAGGGCTTTGCGTTCTTCGGTTTTGCGCGCAGTAGTCTTAGTAACACCTCCATAGATAGGATAGCCTCACCAGCTATCAACTACACTTGGTCTTGACAGTCTCCTCTCTTATCATTTGCTTTGATTCTTGCATCAGCTCGAGTGTGGACTGCTTGCTTCTGGCGCTTTGGTTGGGCGCCACCTTTTGGCCCTGACATCATCATAGCGTGCAAAGCTCCGAGGGGGCTCGGTAAGTCGCAGAGTAGTATTTTCCGCGTCAATTGGTATCCGGTCACTCCGATACGCTGGGCGGCCCGCCCGGAGCACAGTCTCTCTTCTGACTCGACCTTAAACACGGCCGGGACGCTTTAGCGTGATATCTTTATCCACTGACTGCCCTTTCGCGACATCCCAATCTCGTATATTTTCAGCTTGGCAGGGTTGTTTGGCCGTAATGGCAAGATTTAAACTGCTCTACCAGATCGGCTCATGCACGAATCAGGCCGACGGGGTATCCGGGCCGGCCCGAGGATAGTCTAACCAGTCCGCTAACCTACTTCGTACACCATAAACGCCGCCGTGACCGCTTGTCCAGATCCCCTAGGCTCGGGAGTCACGGAATGGTATGATGTTGGTGGCGCCAGGTGATGTGATGGAAATTTTGCACGTCGAATACTACGGCACGGCCACTAATTAGCTGCAGTGCACCGCTGATATTGATTTAGCGACGCGTGCGGAGGATGAGTGGCGGCGGCACCGTGCTGACAGAGCGATGATTTTTGCATCGACCTAGAAAGGCATAATCTCCTCGTTTAGAGCCCAGTCAGTACTCTAGCTACGTGGTAGATGGTCATTTCTTCGCCCGACGGTAGGATTTGCTTGGCAGGAATCCAAAATCGTTGATATTGGAGATACTTAACCAATTCACCATTTCAGGTCTGGGTAGATTATTCTCGACATGATAACTGAGGCCCATCGTTTCATTTGGCCGCCCGTGTCTTGAACAACCAAACGAGGTTGAAGTACTAAGTCTCCGGTATGAACATCGGGCTAGTTACGGCACTCCGCCTTTGAGAACTAGCAACTGATTACCGGAAGTAATAGGGACCTCGTTCTTGATTATGACATAGTGTATGACATAGTGGAGCATCGAACGACCACATTGGGAGCCCGTATCGGACTCAGCCTGGAAGGTAACTTAACTGGGGCAATGAAATGTAGACAGCCTGAGTGCCAAATTCGACGTCGCTTTTTGAGCAGCGAACCACAGCACCCTGGTATCTCGGGATGTGGAGGGGGATGGAGCAAAAGCGAATAGACAGGGGGTGGGTAAAGCTTGATCATTTCGGAGAGCTTCAACTTACGACTCCTACGTGAGTATCTATTAGGTGGGCCAGCAAAAAAGGCCACTTGGGTCGTTTCTTAGTTTTTACAGCCAACCAGATCAAGGAGTCAAACTCAAAGTTCCAGTAGACCCTGACTTGGCTATACGATGACCCCCTCACTGCAAAGAACCTTCTAAGCTTCGTTTGGCTGAGAGCCCGGTGTATTGGCATCAAGTGACATCCTCACGAGATTCATTTGATTCAAGATGCGTGTTTATTCTGCAGTCAGTTGCGGCCGAAGGGATGTTATTGGATGTGACATGATAAGGATATAGCCACTTGGACCATGATGCTAGTACAAAATAGTATGACTGGCGGCTAGATCCTTGTAAGAACTTCAATAGCTTATGAATGGACTGGCTTGAAGCGAGAAAATCTTTGTCTGGAGGCGATAGACTGGGGTCTGGATGTTCCATGACCGAAACGCACTCTGAAAGGTGCACCCAGAAGAGCGGAGTGATCTATAGGCGGTAGCTGGAGACAACGGTTTGCTATCACGACGACTTTATCAGTGTACTTTCAGTAGCTAGTTCGCAAGTCAGTGCCAGCTCAATCATTTCCCAGGGTCGGTACCGCGTCATGATAGAAGCATCATGGAAGAGAATTAGGAACAAGACTACGGCTCAAGCGGAAGGACTGTCCTATAATGGTTTATTCAACACAATAAATCCACCCTTGAGTTCGTGACATCGAAAGTTGCTTGCATAGAAATTACATAACCCCAGAGCCAGGGAACTTCCCAAAACAGAGCATGCTTTGAAAAGTGGTCTCCAATACCAAGGGACTTTTGCTGGTCAAAGTTCAGTTAGGTTCACGCGCAGACACTTCATCACGCTTGCTTCTTTCTCGACACAGCACCTGCTCGTATCACATATAAGTCGGCCACTTCCCCCCCCCCCCCCCCCAACTTCTCTTTCTTCCATTCCCCATCATCACTTCCTACTTCACATCAATTACATCCTCATCAATCTACATTCAAAAACCAGCCATGGCCAAGAGCCAACTTCTTTCGCTCGTAGCCGCTGGGCTCCTTGCGCTTCACGGGACCGTCAGGGCCCAAGTTTCGCCAGATCCCACCACTACACCCGAGTCCACCTCAACTCCCACGTCCGAACCAGATTGGGACTATGTGCCGGAAGTGGCAGCTCCCGAGCCCATCTTTCTGTTCAACGTCACATTCGACGAATACGCTGAGAAATACAGCGAGGTTCACAACATCACGATTGAACAGTTCTGGCAGGACTTCACAGATACTCAAACGGAGCCCGCTGTCGAGATTGACACCTCTGAATCCGACACCGAGGTCAAGAAGCGGGATGTTGTGGGAGGAGAGTCGAACAATGACCGCCTCACTAAGGAGATGATGGAACCGCTGCACCAGATTTGCCACGAGAGTGGAAGCGCATATCGCGCCAAATCCGGCAGCTGCAAGTCTGACACTATTCGGGCCATTAACTGCGGCCGCCAAGGGTTAGCCGGCGGCATCCGGAAGCTCAGTTCCTGTCCCAAGAACCAAGTGTGTTTCCCGTTTCGCGCACACAACGCTGACGATGTCATCAACGACTTTCCCGTTTGCGGTCTTAGGGAAAGGACGGATTCCTCGGCGGTCGACCCGTCGACCCACCGCCCCAAGTTCAGCGGCAAATGGACGCCAGAAGACCCCGGGTCCATTAATCGTCTTCACTTCCAAAGCTGTTACGCTGAAGCCATTGGAACAAACATACATTTTGACTGGAACTACAAAGCCCTCGCGCATTCTTGGAGCGGCCGCAAGGCTTCCAACCCCGGACCTGCTCCTTGTTCTGCTCAGGCACCATGCAAACGTCGTGTGATCCCAGGCCCTCCGCCAAGCTGCCCAGTACGGCCGTATTCGCAATGCTGAAATCCTCTTGCAAAACGGCGCGAGCGTCGATGAGATGTTTACGAAGTCGGATTATGATACCAACATGAACCCCATAGAGATACCATGGGGCTGTGCACTGCATGGGGGTAGTGTGCTTCACTACGGGCATGTAGACTCACAAAGTGACTTTGTACGCTTTCTGCTTCAACATGGGGCTCGAGTCGACTGCCTTGACGAAGCCGGAGAGACCCCACTCCAGAAAGCAAAGAGGCTTATGAAGATGGATATTGTGAAGGTTTTTCAGGATTTCAGCTCACAAGAGTAACAATACGGGTATTTTTCCGAGTCAAGATATTCTTTCATCCAGTGATCCGCTGTCGCAGTCTCGCAGTGCACCAAATGGTAGCAGCTGCAACCTATGCACAGTGAACGCTTATCATTCAATGTGGCAGAGTTCCTTGCGAATCGACTGCGTGGTGTCTTTGGTGATTTTGTCTAAGACGACTTGCAGGTTGTCTTGCTGATTCTCACTCGGCCATCGGGTTCGGCGCCTTGGCCACGAGGTTTAGTTGATACACGAGGCTCGGACACGGTGGAGAGTCCAGTCCCCCGGCTGATGTTTTCTGAAATTTGACTATAGCAAGGTTCACATTGTAGATAGGCTGCGGAAGTGTCAGCCTCAATACCGGGAGCCATGCGAATTGAAGTTCGATATCTCGACACATCAAGTTAAAGTAGCTTGCTAGATGCTTCATCTGGAAATCTAGTTTGTATCGTGGTGAATAGCACAGCGTTTCCGTGATGAATCAATATCAAAGTCTTGAGATCTGGTTCCGGTTCTAGTCAGTATGAAGTACCCCGATTGTAACCTCTGCTGTTCCCTATGACAGCTGAAAATTAGTTAAAGCTGTAGCTATAATCTCGCAATATCTTAGAACTCGGGTAACCTCAGAACCTAATATCTAAAACAAATAGTGTATATACGAGTTAAATTTATAGAAAGATATACTAGAAGACTTAATAATAGCAAAAAGAGCAATAGAGATAGATGCGAACAAACATAAATATACTGTGTACTACTAGTATGTATAAGTACAGATTGTCTTAGGTGGCTAGAGCTAGGTAATAGAGAGTTACTAAGTATTAAGTAAGGCTACTTACTAGACCCCTTATTTAGGAAGATACAGGTAAGTATAGTAACTAATACTAATTAGCAGTGGGTTATGAATAGATTAGGAGGAAGTACCATATTGTAGTTAGACTCAAACAGCTCAAGGCAAGCTCTATTTCTTAAGCTCCATCTTTGTTCCGCATAGGTTTCGATTTGAAAGAAAGTAATGCTTGCCTGTTTGAGTAGCTGTAGTTCTTCCTTATGGAAATAAACCGCAACGAATCGCTCGCCATCATCGTTCAGATATTGAACTTGCTATCTAGTAAACTCTACTCCGACATGGTGTTATTGGCTGTGGATTACTTACTCGAGGCGACTTCTCCATTGATGTCCGAAAATCCTTGATCGCTAACTCCATCCCCGAAATTAAAGTTAGGTCTTGGAACGCTCGCCGTTTGTTCAAGATTACTTGACCAGGGTGGGTTCATGCAGCTCAAGCGTTCATGTATTCCCGCGATTGGCCTCTTGTCACGTTCTTTCTAAAGGCTTGGAACCTGGGCGTTGTAAGGAATGGTCATGCATGTGATTAGTGGTTGTATCAGTTCGGGGCCGGAGCTAATTAATAAACCAACAGGCTCCCTTTACCACTCGATCGAGTATTTCCTGCAGTTCATTTCCTACGTCGATGTACGTCTTGATTGGAGGAGGCTGTGGGTGGGTACGCTTTCCACGAGAGGTAAATGATGAAGAAAGCCCAGGTTACCTGGCAATCCTGCTAGATGATCTCTCCACGCTTACCCTAGTGATTAACGCCTGACGTTTGTTACTAAAGAAAGACTACAAAAAGACTATTTGACAAGGCTTTGGAAGCAATGGACTGCTAGAAGACGGAGGACGTCTCATCTCTTGATAACATACCTCAATTTTCGTGCCGGCGCAGCTCATCGCTTTTTGGAGATACCAAAGATCATTTTGCCGAGAATGCAATTGTACAGTGGGGTGCAAAGAGTTTGAAGACCCCTTCCGTACCGATCTCCCTGACTAGCCTAGTTAGGCCGGCTTCATCAATGCCGCTTTTACTGCCAAATCTTCCCTCTTTCAATCACTTTCTTCACATTATGAATCGCGATGCCTCGAGGCAAAGAGCTCTCGCCGTCACTACGGTCTCGTATCTGCGAGCTAAAGCGGCAGGGCTATTCCTATCGTCAAGTCCACAAGGCATTTCCTGAAGTCCCTATCGGCACGATCAAAACAACCTGCCGGCGCGAGGCTCAACGAGGCACCGAAAATACCTCCCTTCCGCGGTCCGGCGGGCCTCGAAAGCTTACTACCGAGCAACGCGATCAAATCTACGAGACGATTACAACCACGCCTCATATCCCGATGCGAGACCTCCTTGACTCTATTGATAACGCCGTTAAGCTACGATCGATACGATATCTTCTTCGCGAAATGGGTAAGCGGAAATGGCTCCAGAAAAAGCGTCCCGCCCTAACAGAAGAACGAGCTCGAAAGCGGCTTGAATGGGCACATCGCTATTAGCATACGGATTGGAGCCGTGTGAAATGGAGCGAT